>JAFBJT010013267.1:88899-99504 GCA_016785325.1 Chascanopsetta lugubris | reverse complement strand
TGATCAGTGCAGAACGCCTCTGCTGATTTTTGTAAGAATGTTTTTACATGACGACACTTTGATGTTGGCACTTTCACATGTTGCCCTGACTGCTCCTGTGAGCTCTCCGATCCTGCGCCTTCTGTCTCGATCTTTGCTTGTGTTGTACGTCGCTTTGGACAAAAGCGTCTGCTGAGTCAATTGTAGAATTGTAGAAGAGTTTCATTTTAAAACCCGGGTCAAATTATGCCATTGATTCATTTATAGGTGGTGGAATCATCTGTGAACCATGTGACTCCTAGAGGAAATGTTATATGTTTATCACAGCTCTGTAGAGATTGTTAGAATACAGTATTTAAGACGCATTGTAAAATGTTGTATAGTTTGTAAATGTCAGTCTGGGTTCAGTTAGTCTATAGGACTGCGTCTATCGTTTGTGTTTATCTGTTGTCCCCAATACTAATCTAAGCATTTCCATTTGACGCGTGTAAACAAATGACCTTTAGGTGAGGTGAGACAGTTTCAGGGAGATATTTATTTATTATGTCATTTCCGTTGCATCATAGGATCAGGAGAGTTTTAAACAATTTTACCCATTCCGTAAAAAGTAATTTTATTAATTCAACATTTTTAAAATCCAGGTAAATCAGGAAAGAACTCGTTGACATTTGCAGTGACGATCGGGCCAATCTAAATGACAATCCTCCTCCCTCCTCCTCTGCGTCTCGCAGCCTACATCGAGGACCTGGCTCGCAGCGTGGAGCAGAGCAGACGTCTCATCATCGTTCTGACTCCCGAGTTTGTGGCCAAAAGGGGGTGGAGCATCTTCCAGATTGAGACACGCCTCCACTCCATGCTGGTTACCGGGGAAATCAAGGTATGGATCACAGATTCTAAACAGGAAGGACGAGGCAGATGTTTCTGCTTTGACACAAACAGAAAGGTTGTGACGGTATGTGTGTGTGTGTGTGTGTGTGTGTGTGTGTGTGTGTGTGTGCAGGTCATCATGATAGAGTGTGCCGACCTGAAGAATGTCATCAACTACCAAGAGGTTGAAGCCCTTAAACATACGATCAAGGTAAACAAAGAGAGAGAGGGATCAAGCGAGGGGGCGGGGCTTATTAAAGACCTGCAGGCTAAAGCACCCAAAGCTATCTTCATCTCTCATCTTCTTCTTCTCCTCCTCCTCAGGTTCTATCCATCATCAAGTGGAGGGGTCCTAAAAGCAACGAGCTGAATTCTAAGTTTTGGAAACTGGTGGTTTATGAGATGCCGGCAAAACGCAGAGAGACTCTGTCCAGACGCCAGGTAAGTATTTCTAATACCTTATATAGTAATGGTATATATTATCATTAGTATTCAAAGGTGCAGTGTGTAAGATTTGGTGACATCTAGAGGTGAAGTTGCATGTTGCATCCGTCACCTCACTCTCACCCTCTGAACATGCAGGAGAACCTGTGGTCGACTTCAGTTGTGATTAAAACTCAAAAGATGTTTAGTGTGTCCATTCTGAGCTACTGTAAAAACATGGTGGCCCCCGTAGAGAGGAGCCGCTCCTCATGTTGAATGGGCTCATTCTGTTGTTCTGTTTGACATCTTGAGACTTACAATGTACAAAAAAATAGAAGGAAAAGTGCAAAGTGTTACTCTGTACATTACAAATGTAACATTGAACATCACACGCTCAGGGCGATCGGCGCCGCGTGCTTGGAGAGTGACGCTCTGTGATTTATACTTCCTGTTTCAAATGTGCGGCGGATCTGGGAGAAAACACAGAGGAACTTCAGCGCGTTGACTTACGGCCCCTGGAGTGGCGCCGTCACAGCAAACAGATGGCCCCGGAAATGTATGACACTGTGAATCATAACAGTGAAGACGTGTCTGTGTTTACCATGTGCCACCACCGGGGGTGCTACACGCCCTGATTAGCAGGGAGACACTCACCCGCTGCTCAGCACCGGAGGAGAGTCATCACCACACTGACACAGTGAAGACGCCACATGTTACAGCAGCACAATGGGAATAAAGGCACAGTGGATTAAATGCAGAGATATTCTAAGGATCGGTGCTCACTCATCAAACTGATTCTCCTTCAGAGAATTCTAATTAAAGGTGCAGTCTGTTATGTTACATACTTACATTTTCATGAGTTTAGAAGCATCTGAATGCATTGCTTTTCCCATGACCCACAAATGAGCACATTAATGTATATTTTCATGAGGTGGAGGTCCTCTCTCCGGGGGCCGCCATGTTTTTACAATAATAACAGTGGACATACTAAACATCCATTAAGTATTAATGACCACTGAAGTCTTCCATCGCTTCTCCTGCAGGTTCAGAAGGGTGAGGGTGAGGTGATGGATACAACATGCGACTTCACCTCTTGGGGTCACCAAATCTCACACACTGCACCTTTAACTTGAACAATCATCGAAGTGTGACCAGATGGAATGAGTGTGGCTGTGCATGTGTGTCCTCTCCAGTGGGAGAAGTAAACCCACAGTGTCCCGTCAGGTATCGAGGGTGTAACACACCTGTCGTTATCATTCCATGAAATCATTGAAAACATTGCCTGAGCTATTTTTATGTATTATCTATATCATCTTTAATTCAGTAACAATTACTCCAAACACCACCTTACCAAGAAACTCAGATGGATGTGAAAACAACATAACATAACAACATCCTGCACACACACAAAAACTGATATTATTATTATTATTATTATTATATAATTGCTCAAATCCCACCTAGACCCTGCTGCATTGTCAATGGCCCTGACATTGATACGCCCAATGGTTCTATGTGTACTGGTAAAAGTACCCTATGACACAGATTACAGGATAAGTGGTAGAAGATGACATGACATGACATGACATGACAAATGGGGGTGGTTTTCTAAATTGGGCCTTTTATTTAAAAGGCGAGGAAAGAAGGGGAGGCGCTATGAATGGAGGCCAGCGGACACAGCTGATTCCTCACATGTAAACATCAAGCGCGACAGAATCACACATCATCACCAGCGTTTAGAAATAAATGCTTATTTTGACTCACTTTGGCTTTACTTGCTTTGCTCAACTCTTTGGATCAGTATGAAGAACGGATCAGACCGGATGTGACCTTTATTTTGATCAGTGGTCTAAACGCACGGACGCCCATAAGGAAGTGCAGGTCATTGGGAGTTTGAAGGCACAGACACTGAGCTCTGACGGAGTTCACTTACCCGAGCCTGAAAACCTGACAGGCCACAGCAAAGCGCAGTGCAGAGGAGAAGTTCTTCTCAAAACGTAGTTTGACCAACTTCCTGAGAAATGACACAAGAGCTCTGAAGAAGTGAGGTCATCCATCCGGCTCAGCCACAGTCACAGAATGACGATCAGGAATCAGAAAGTCGGACCCCTCGCCGCCGCTGCCCTGATAGATGGCATTTCGTGCACTGAGCGAGTCCCTCTGACTTTTGTTTACCGGACTCAGCCAATGGACGGTGTCTGAGACGACATGAAGCAAATACATAAACACAGCAGAGGGAAGTTGAGCTCAAAGAACAGGAGACCAACTGTGGACGTTGGCTGCTTTGATTCCTTGAGAGACGAGATCTGCCGGAAACCAATTCCCAGCATGCTGACAACGTCCCTGGTCATTAAAGCTGTTTGTGATTCTGATTATAAAGAAGCTGTTTACTCGTGAGCATCCACACCTGCACACTCACTCACTATTGTCTGTGTTAACAAGGGCACATGTCTGTGTGTTCCCTGTGTTTCTATGGTAACAGGTGATGGACTCTGGTGAACAGGGCCTCTTCGGAGACCTACAGACCACAGTCTCCACCATTGCCATGACAACCACCTCTGCCTCCCTGGTGCCCCCTAATGAGAGTCGCCATGGACATCAGGTCTGCTATTTTACTTCAGACTACTCCAACTCTTCATGAGCCTGGTGCTTCTCAAATCTGATGTGTTATTATTATGGGCTGCCTTTGTTTCCTGGAGACCACAGACACAGCCGTACACTCTTAATGACGGGCCGCGACCCAAAGCAAGGACGAGTTTCAACTTCTCAGATATATCGTATGAGGAAAAAGGGTGCGGTTTGATAAGCAAAAATGACCAGCAGGTGGCGATGCTAGAGAGTATCAATCCCACTTAAACCCAATTAGCTGCTTTTAATTAAAAAACAACATTTGCATCTTCGGGACACGAGGAAATAAAAGGTCTACGTCTTCTCTTTTGACGTCAATGTAAGAAAATACATATTTCATGTAGTCGGTGTCGTACTCAGGCTTGTATGAAACAAACTGGACTGGCTTTCCTCTATTGTTGAAATAGTGGTTGTCTTTTAGCATTACAGGGCATCATCGCCACCTACTGTTAAGGAGTGTGAATAGACAGCGGCACAATGCAGGAAAAACCCTCTTCAAAATAAAAGCACAGGATTGTTTTCCTCGTCAAAGGCACGCGACCCACTGAAAACCACATTCTCATCGCCTGATGCTTGTTTCCAGCATTACGAAGGACACCTCATGTGACTAGTGATGCTTCTAAGTGTGACCTCATCAATATCATGCATTGTGATCGCTCGGATGTTCACAGGTTGGAAACAAAGTCTTGGAAAAGAAATTCAACCGTGGTCCATTAGGCTTTGAAAATTGAAAAAGGTGGCGAAATGTGTCAGAGTCAAATGCTCAACATAATTCAGAGAAATGAGGGGACATGATTTTTGTTTACACACTGCATTTGAAATTAATTGCAAACATCCCCCCGATTTGATCGGGTGTGCCGTACCTAAAATGTCAATTGTTAGTCTTTTCTGTCATTTTTACATTTGCCAAGTCGCCTCTCAGGAAATGGACCCTCAGGCGGACCAGTTTTGAAATTCAGCTTTGAAATTAAATTAAATTAAATCAAATCAAATCAAATAAAATTAAATTAGATTAAATTAAATTAACAGGAAGGCCTTTTTTACCACAGGTTGCCTTGGCGACAGAAATCCCAGACTACAACCAGATGACATTGCCACTGGGAGGAGGTCACACGGCAACCGCAGCCCAAATGAGGCACTTCTGCCGCAGCTACGAGTTCCAGCTCCCCCCTCAGCCGCCCTCCCTGTCGCCTCCTCTCCCACCCCCCTCCACCGTGCAGTTCTCCACTCTGGGACCTGGGGGGCGCCACGTGTATTGCAATATCCCGATGACACTACTGAATGGACAGGTAGGAGGAAATACAGCAACACATCCTTGTGTGTTGTCCTTTAGATGTGTTTGCATCCACAACCTGCACAGTTGATCCTTGTTGTTTGGTTTGTGTGCATGTCCTCCTTTTGAGCTGCAGCCCATTAAAAATGAAACCCCTCTTTTCTCCCCAGGGGTTCAGAGCAGCTCACTGGGGAACAAGAGGTCTGTTTGGATAAAAGAAAACAAAATGATACCTGCCTTAAAATCCAATCGTTTGGTGTTGATTTATTCTAACAGACTGGGAAATGATTGATCTCATAGTTATTTATTTATTCTGAGGCATGGCGCATGTGTTATCATAGATAGTAGAGAATGTAGCATGTGTTTATTCCTCATTTTATTTGTACATTTGTTTGAAACTCACAGTTCAGTTCTGAGCAGATGCCTGTTGATCACGGCTGTGTTGTGTGACCCCCAGGTTCCTCAGAGCAGTACGCTTGGGAAAAAGCCAGAGCTGCACCTGAACAGCACCTTCGTACCTCTCACCAGCAGAGAACTAAGCTCTGACATCTGGTAGATGTGCTCCCCTGGTGCTGGAGACAGACCGGGTTCTTTGGACTGTGTACAGGCATGGTATTGAGACTCGCTTTGTGCCATTTCACCCCGTCCTGAGAACAGAGGACCTTAAAGACTCAGTGGTTGGGTGGTAATGGCTACAGACCTCACGCACACGGATGGACAAAGATTGTAAAACCAATACAAACATTTGGACCTACCGACACAACTTTTATAAGATGAAGGAACAAGTGTTGAGTTGAATGGAGCGATGAACATCATCCAACACAACAGAACCAATGAATCTGAGCAGAGGAGGAAGGATGCATCAGACTGACTTTAAGGTCAACTGAGCTCGTTGGACCTCGGAGCTCAAGCAGCTGATTCGTCAGCTGTGTAACTCTGTGGAGATGTCAGTCTATATATCAAAGAGCAACAAGTAGCATGGACGCCAGTCAATCTTCAGTCGACCTCCCTCCACAAACATCCGTCTACCTGTTGACTAGGTAGCTTGTTGCTTTCAAAGCAATGATTTTGGAATAGTACCAGTCCACCTTAAATCAACAAGTCCACCTCTTGAAATATTAAATACCTGCTGGCTGGCGACCATGGAAGGTTTGCTCCATCAAAGCTGGAGACATCAAAATAAGAAGTGAGACACAAAGGCTCAAACTAATTTTGCTGAGTAAGCACGAAAATAGTTAGCTTGCAGGAGCGGAGGATAGCTAGTTGTAGAACCTAGCTAACTGAGGCTGCGTACTTTTCGAAAAAGGAGGAAGACAAAGCACCAGCTCATCTTATAACCCAGTAATTTATTATTTCATGAAGAGGCGAACTGTCCAAGGGGTGCAATACCAACTTTGACCACCGGGCTAAAAGCATTACGGACTTGGCTTTTTTCTAGTTGCATGACCACCCATTTAGATACGAAATAATCAATAGATAAAAAAAGTCGCAGCCTCTTTTGATACAGAGGAGAATCTGAGTTTTATGTTGATATATTTGTTTTGTGTGCGGCCATGACGTGGTGATGAAAACCGGTGGAGGGGGAAAAGGAGGCGCACGCCCCTCTGAAAACATTTTTAAATATTTATTTAGTTTTGTCTTATTTCAGAAGTTCTGTGTGACCTTTTAGATAGTGAGGTGAGGATTTTTACCAGGCTCTGTTTTTGATATTTGTTTGTTCTAATAATAATCTCTGTACAGCTTCCATAACTTATGCATAGGCCTAAACATGACAGTGATTTGTTCCCTACACTTTGTTAACACTCACATCGTGTGTGTGTGTGTGTGTGTGTGCGTGTGTGTGTGCGTGCATGCGTGTGTGTGTGTGTGTGTGTGGACATGTAGGAGCCTGCTTCCTGCTTCCATTCTTATTGTGGATGGATGGAAGGGTGATGCGTGGATAGATGGATGAATGATGGCTGGATGGATGATGGATTGATGGATGGGTGAATGAATGGAGGATGGGTGGATGATGATGCATTGACAGATGGATGGATGGATGGGAGGATGAATGGCTTGATGGATGGATGGATGGATGGATGGATGGATGGATAGGTGGAGGATGGATGATGGATGGTTTGGTGAGGGATGGATGGTGGATGGGTGAATGATGATGGATGGATGGATGGATGGATGATAGATAGGTGGCGGATGGACGATGGATAGTTCAGTGATGGATGGGTGAATGATGGATGGATGGATGATGGATGGATGTTTTCATGGCAGTACAACACTATAAAGGGACTGATGGTTTAAACCCATGATTCAAGACTGGTCCAAGTACTGGTCAGCCGAGGGGGTGGGGCTTGTGGGTGGCGGGTGGGCTTCAGAGGGGGGTTGTGGCTTCACAACATAACAAGCCAGACTCTGAGACATTCTTTTGTGTGAGCTTTAAAATAAATACAGGCTTATTACCATAATATTTAAGCAAACTGAATAATGTTTTGAATTTACCAACAGGTACTGTCATTGTCTTATTAGAACCAAGGAACTCTGGATATCTGAGATTGTTTGATACAATAATTAATTATTTGAGTTGTTCTATTCGATGGCAATATACAGTCTAGTGGTTGTCTTTTGATTTCTGCTCATTTCTTTTACTATTCAATGGATATATTGGTTGAAATAATTTAACTGAGAGCAAATAAAACGTATATGAGTTGTTTTATAAATCTTGAATGACTTGTTGTCTATCAACCTCAGACGTGTGTCTGCTCCCGTTCACACCTGCTGTGTGAGCGCTGATGATCTGCATCCATCTCACAGCTGAGCATGTGCTGGGGTTTAGATGCTGAATTCAAACCATAAACTGTCTATAAAGATGGACGTAGCGTTCGTGATGTCACACGTTTTTCTCTGCCAAGTGCGTTTGGAGCAAATTGTGGGCGAGTCTCTTGTCGGCCATCTTGCCGAATCGTAGCTCCTCCTACTTCCTGGTTCATTCAAAGGGGCTTAAAGTGAGGTGAATGAAACATGTTTAAAGTCTGGTACAAAATCACCCGCAGTATGTGCTAGGTCGGCCCATCTGTCAGTCAAGAAGCCACGCCCTCAAATATACGCAATTTCAAATGTCAATTAAATAAGAATGATTACGTTCGGACACAAACTCCCCCCACCCTGCAGGTGTCGGGGTCACACGTGTGACTGAGACCAACACTGTCGTTTGTATCAGACTTCAAACATGTTGCATTCACCTCTGAAGTTGATCATTTTAACATGGGAGTCTATGGGGATTTGCTCCCTTTTGGAGTCTGCCCCCAGTGGCCACCCCTTGAACTGCACGTTTGTTCACTTCCTATTGTCCTTCATCCGTCTGCAGCGGAGGTTTCCCCCTGAGGAGAACATTGTATTGATTCCTGAGAGGAAATTCAGACGACAGAATATAAATCCACTTGAATTGAAGGTGCTGTGTGTGAGATCTCTGTCATTTTTGTCGCTTCTAAAAACATTTCAAAACAATAACATACTGACATCTTTATAAATGTATAGAATAACTTATATGTTGGGTTTTTCCCATTAACCCTTAAATGAGCCTTTTAAACATTTCTTGAGTTTTACCTGATGTCGGCCTCAGGTTCTCTTGGATGCTCAGAAGGGTGAGGTGATGGATACAACATGCAACTTCACCACTAGATGTCACCAAATCTTACACACTGCACCTTTAAGGAAGACACAGTGCTCATACTGGGAACTACACTGCTGTTGTGCAGTGCTCACACAGCCAGTGTTGTCCAACTGTTCCTTGTAGCAGCTGATTTCTGGCGCCTCCTGGTTATTCCCGTGTCTCCTCTTGTCCTCCATCCTTCCCTCTAACATTAAGTGCTCTCTAATTGCTCACTTCCTCCTCCTCTTACGGCCATTAGGATGTGCTAATAGCTCTGCTGGTGGCACTGATGGCTTCGTTAAATCCTCTGTTCTGCTCGAGGGAAACAAACTGCAGCTCTCGCACAATAATACTCACAGTTTCACACTCTGCCGGTCTGATCACAGCCCAACTCAACTCAAGGTGCAGAGAGCTGCTGTGAACACAGAGCAATTAAAGGTCCACCGTTGCAGAGTTTAGAGCTGTACTGACAGAGATGAAATGTAATACTGATGATTAGGTTTTCATTCGTTTATAAACGCTTTAAACTGAGAATCAGTATGTTGCAGTAAATGTGGACTGAGTCTTTTGTTTCTACATTATAACATGGCCACTGCACCACAGGCGGCGCATGAATGAGGCTGCGGCCCGAGCCGGGCTAACCGTCGAAGCTACTTCCTTCACGCGGGCCGATACCTCCGCTCAGCCTCCTACCGGGCTTTAGCTGCCACAGGTGTTCGCCACCGGAGCAACTGGACCCGACGCTGGACGTGACTTTCTTTCCATAAGGCGAGGTAACGCCACCGTCGCCGACAATGCCATTGACTTCCGCTCCAAAGCCGCTCAGAGCGACTGGAATCCCGCAGCCCTCCAGGACGCGTAGGTTCGTGGACTAATGGGCTACATCAAAGACCAGCTTGTGTCGCTTCGTTCTGCTTCCTTGCTCGACCAGCTCATCGAGACACTGGCGATGAATCGTATTGGACCACGAGACCAAGATGGCCTCACATATTCATGATGAAGCGCAGAATCTCGGGCCATGACTGATCTGGCAGTGGGTCCTGGACATGCGCACGACCCGTGATGGAGCCAGACATCGAGATGAACTCTTACATCGACATGTATAATGTGTGTATTGTTATTGCTCGTTCTATGTAACGTCCATTGCCCCTCTGTTCGTCCTGGGAGGGGTTTCCTCAACTGTGACACTCCCTAAGGTTTCGACCTCATGTTTTACCCTGTTCAAAGGATTTTTTCTTACCCTTGCTGAGGGTCGAAGGACAGAGCATGTTACCCCCCCTGTGAAGCCCTGTGACATCAATCTGAACTGAACTGAAAGTGACCACTGCATCACAGAGACCCCCCACTTCCTCATGCAAGGCTGAAGTGAAAGTCTCAACGCAGACTGATGCAGCTCATCAGCACCTGTGCTTCCCAGAAAACCACCTCATACAAAAATGTTTTGTTTTTGTCAGGATTCTTGTTTCTCTACATTCAACAAACATACTTCGCCCAATGAGAGAGCACTCAGCACTGTGTTATGATGTATGTCAGGTACATGTAAATAGTGTAAATGAGAGTCACCCCCCCCCAACATATCTAATTTTATAGTATTTCATTTGGATTCATTTATTCCATAAATGAGGCCAATTGCATTATTTCATTACACTTATATAATTGGAGATGGAAATTCCTTCAATACTTTGTTATTTCTATTTTTGGAAGAATGTGCAGGACGTGGATTCAGAGTTCCTTGTGGCACTGTTTTTTGTCAGGCATGAGAGACAGCTACCTACGGGGCCCTGTGAAGGAG
>JAFBJT010013267.1:57729-75890 GCA_016785325.1 Chascanopsetta lugubris | reverse complement strand
CCCTCTCTCCCGCCCCCCTCCCTCTCCCCCCCCCCCCGCCACTCCCCCCCCCCCCCCCCCCACCCCCCCGGCTGCTGCTGCTGCTGCTGCTGCTGCTGCTGCTACGAGCAGTGTCGGTTAGCAGGCGGTGAAATTAGCGCTTGATGTGACCGGATCTCTCCTCCCTAAAGAGCTTTACTTTGCATTGACGATTTGCTAATGAAATTAGGGGGCGGGATTATGAGCTGAACATCTGCTCTTTGTAATAACGCTCATTATTAAGCTCCGCCGTGTCGCGATGAGCAGACTGTTTAAGCACCTGCATCATAACCCCCCCCCCCCCACCCCACCCCTACCCCCACCCCCCGAATAACAGACTATAACTTGAACGGAAACGATATCGCGCTGCAAAATGGCCAATCGGCCACGACAGAGCCGCTTAACGTGGGACGATGACACCACTCTGCCCGAGTGCAGGAGACGAGCGATAGCCATGTGTCCCCTGTAATTTGTTTCCCCCCCCGCGTTGACAAAAGGAGGAATATGTGGTAATGGGACAACAACAACAATAAGAGTGAGCGGGGGGGAGAAGACAGATGGCTCTGCCAGCTCTAATTCTTCCCCCGGACCATCTATTCTTTATCTTGTCCTCGCAGCGCATAAATATTCAAATAAGGTTCATTTATCAATGCTCCTCTTGGAGGAGATGCTTTGGGATGAAATGGCGAGAGCGCCGCCCCCCTCCGCTCAACACCCCCCACCGCCCTCCCCCTCCCCCCTGCCCCATTCACAAACCCAACTGACAAATATACAGAAGCGTTTACCATTACTCGGCGCCACCGTGCGCCACTCCCGCCCCGGACTCTGCCTTCAGCCCCCCAACGCCCCCCCCCCTCCCCTTCTGATTGGATTCATCCCCTCTGACATATTCAATCAGCCGAGGCTGCTGTGGGCAGATTGGCAGATTGGTAGTGTGATTACCTCCACGGAGCATGCTCGCCGAGGACAATCTTATTTACCAGAAGAAAAAGAAAGAAACAGAAAAAAGAAAGAGAGAGAGAGAGAGAGAGAGAGAGAGAGAGAGAGAGAGAGAGAGAGAGAGAGAGAGAGAGAGAGAGAGAGAGAGAGAGAGAGCGAGACAAACAGGTACACTTGCACACAGATGTGTGTGCAGACGAGCATGACTGCACGCAAACACACCGGGTAGCGTATGATGTGACAGTCAGGTTTGACCTGCGGGTCGTCGGTCTCCTCTGCCTCCTGTGTTTGACTCACGGCTCAAAGTGCAGCGCACGTGAGAGCATTAAAGATTAAAGAGCACCGCGATCAAACATTGATAACACCACTTAAAGTGCCGAGTCAGATCACATATCGTCTTGATATCATGGAACGCAATTCCAAACGGTGTCTCACGGACCGACCGCTGCTGCTGCTGCTGCTGCCGCTGCTGCTGCTGCTGCTGCATGCTTTGCTTGGTGCACAGAGAAGTAGCAGGTCTTTGCATGTGGTAGGAGACTTGCGTATGAATGAGGACCACTGCACTTTACACTAACGCTGTGATCTGCTCGGTGACTCCACACGGTGCTTTGTCTAATACGATGTCATGATACAATCAGCTGTGGAGAAAACATGACGGCAGACCCCCCCCCCCGCCCCCCCCGGTTTTATGAATAATGTAATAGCAGGTGTCTGTGACCATCACCTCGGCCATTGATTCTGAATCCTTTTCACGCCGACATTTAGGATTTTTCCATTGACTGATTAGTCAATAAGAGAAAATCTAATGGCCAATTTTATACATCTGTATGATTCAACAATTAGTTTTCAATTTTTGTCAAATGTGAAGATTTTGTCTTTGTTAAAAAATCAAATTTGTGTCACTGTCAAGGCTCAGATGAACTGGTCTAATTATTGTATTACAGCTTTAAAGGGCGGTAATATGTTGTGAAGTGTGGGGGAGTAAATGCTCCACGTAATATCATAAAAATAGAAATTGAATACAAATGATATAACACATATAAATACTGTTGGACTCTTTTTAGATCAACAGTTCCTGCTCAGATGTGGAAATGCCCTGAAAGCGTGTTGCCTAAGGAAACGTCTTTTTCAAATACACTTCTGGAAATCATCAGAATGTAATTTCTGTCAATTCCATGTGATTGATAGAAAGTATAAAGAAGATCAAGTTAAAGCAAAAACAGCTGTGAGTGGCAGATGTAAATAACATGATACAGGGGGAAAAATAGGAGAAACGATTATAAGCCATTCTGTTCACCCTTAAATCACTGGAAGAGTTTTGGGTCAAATGCAGTATAATGACAGATGAGATCCTGGAAGTGCAGCTTTTACGATATAAGTCCCTGCTATTATAATTAGTTCCCCTCATATACTCCTGCGGTTAAATCATCCATGTATAATGGAGCGACTCATCAATTTGAGGTGAAATATGCTTTAAGAGATCGCAGCGCCATGCTCATTTGCATCTCACCTGTTGCACCTCTAACCCTCTTTTCTTTCCTCCTTTCCTTCTTCCTTCCACACCTTTATCCACCTGCAGTGCTGGCCTCCAAGCAGACTTACATCAGCTACAGCAACCACGCCATCTAAGACAAGGGGGGAACGGAGCGTGGAAGTGGAGAGGAGCGAGTGGAGTGGCCTGCCTGAGGAGATCGGGGCTGGGGGTGCGGGGGATGGGGGGGATGGGGGGATGGGGGGGAGGGAGAAGGGCCGGGGGGGGGGAGTGGGAGAAGGACCGGGGGTGGGTAGTGTGGGTGGAAAGACGGGAATTTGTCACTCCATAAATAGAACGGATGTCATATTTTTCTAGAGAATCAGGTAAAGGCTGGGATGCCAAAATTTATGAGGTGGTGGTGGTGAAGTGATTTGTGGGAGGGAGAGTTAGGAGACGTTGGGCGGTGGCGGTGGTGGTGGTGGTGGGGGGGTTGGGGGGGGCTGTTGGGGGGGGCTGTTGGGGGAAAGGGGGGGGGGGAGATTGGACAGTTAATTTTCCTCTTCCCACCCGTTCTGAGCGGCGCAGGCTGAGCGGACCACCCGGAGCCAACAGAACAGGTTTCCCTTCTGAAATGTATAGCACACGATGTCAGCTCTCTCTCCCTCTCCCTCTCTCTCTCTCTCTCTCTCTCTCTAAGAGGCTGATTCATTTCTCTCATTGAAACAGAAACGGGGAAACGGAGAGTTGCTCTATAGTCAAATGCAGTTTACAAGACTGTGCGAGTTTAAAAAAAACAACAACACATATATATATATATATATATATATATATAAATTCATTATTTTCCGTTGGAGTCGGACGCTGCGGCACACTTCAAACTGTACATGCCTTACTACAGTACATTCAGCATTCCCACGTGAACTGACCACATCGGACGCACCAGACAACAAAGAGAGCAGTGGGTCATCCCGGTATTTTGTTTTCTTTTTATATAAATGTTTCATAATAATAATGACGATGATGATGATGATGATGATGGTGGCGATGATGATGATGATGACGACGGCGTCACCATCGTTGGCAAAAACCCTAGTGTACAGTCCCAGAGCATGCTTGTGGGAGCATCACGTGTACTGTGCTGTGTTGTCAACGTCTTATGGAATGCAACATTTGTCATGGTTGTCATTCACAGTGGAGATGTCATTTGGAGCCCGTTACCCGGCGGGTCACCCTCTGCTGAGCAGTGTCATTTCAAAACAGAGGAGGAGCCAAAACCTTTGTCACACTCCATAAATGTCAGCCAGGACTTGGGAGACCTGGCGATGCATATTTTAAAAAATCATCCCAGATTTATTGGCCCTTATTTATCATGTGCTCGTCGAAGCCTGCTGAAAGTCACGCAGTTGGACCATTGAGGGAAAATGGAGGAGCCGCTTTGGGTTTACCTCCGAAACGTCGTCCAGCCGTTTCAGCCGACAATAACAGAATTGTCCGAGATGATTTTCATACTTTTTTTTTTTTTTTTACTATAAATCAGAAGGTTGAGTATTTTTTGGGGTCATATATTTCAACTTGTCTCAGATGTTAAGTAAAGGTCATCCACTGCTTCACTTCCTGTTTTGACTCTTTCCCTTAAACTCTCTGTAGAAGTGTTGTGGAGCCATTTTGAATCCAGACGCTGCAGCCAAGAACTGGCAGAAAATCATCTTTATTTTAAAAAAAATACATGAATAAAAAATGTGAAATGTGAAGCAAAAATGGAAATAGAATGTACCACAGCATTTGGACACAAAATGGCTCCCTATGACATATATTACCTGTGTTTAAACCCCCTCTTTGAAATTGGAGTCCCAGTATATAGATCATAGACACAAAGGCTGTCCGACACAATGGATACAAAGTGGCATCAAAGTTGTTGTTACTCTGTCGAGGAGAGGGCATTCTTGCCCCTCCCTCACAGAGAATCCGAAACAGCTCCGACTGGCCTGGGCTTCTATCCTCTTGTGATTGGTCAACTCCACCAAACTAATGTAGGAAGTGTCCTGCCCATGTTTGACTTAAATGAATGTCAGCTCAATGACACGAGGCACAATGAAGACAGAGGACGAGGCATTTCTACAGCCTGCAGGTGAGGCCGATAGAGTGCGCCCTCTATAGCCTGACGTGGGTAACTTCGACTAGACTGCAGGAAAACAGGACAAGCTTTATAATAAAGGATTAATGAGAAGAAACAGACCCTATTACACTTAGACACATTGTGATTTGTGCTGGATGCGCATAATACGTGGGCTTCTCAAATACTTTTTTTTTTTTTTCCCTCCGAATCTTCTTCCTCCCCTGCTTCATGAATTTTGATGCTGCAGCAGAAATGATTCATGAAAGACTTAATAGTAATTTTGGTGCAAAATTAGACTCATGTTGCTTCACAGCGGGACCGGCAATTTGGAGAAGTTGCGAGCGCAGTTTCATCAAAGAGCAGAGAGATAACTAGGTGGATGACATACTGCACACAGCATGTGTGGGAGTCTATTCACTTCACACTGACACAGGGTAGTCTGCGCTATTTACCATTCTGATGTTCACACACATCCTCCGGAAGGAGATTTGGCTCATTAAGAGGTTTATCCGACTTCAAACAGTGGCTAGGTTGCGTGTCCGTACGTGTTGTAGCAGATCCACATCGATCAACATTGTTGTCATTAAGCTCATTGATTTTCACATCCAACGCAAACGTATAGCGACATGTCATAAGTCATAAGTCAGCAACAACAACCCAACAGGGCTGTTACGTTGACTTAATGACCCGCGCTATCCCTTTTAAATAGAAAACAACAATGCACCTCATTTGCATAATAAAAAGACACAGGATACAGTGAACCATGTGACCTAAGGAGATTCTGAAGCAGGTTTCAAGGTGAAAGCATCAGACAAAAACATGGGACACAAAGGCAATGTTTTGGTGGGCTTCATCGACTCAAACGGGAGAGTCAAGGTTCGGTTACAATTAAAGGGCCAGGTCCTCTGTCCCCTCTACATGTGGTGGAGGTCAAACACTGCCATGGACAGAGAGTGAGGAAGCGCCTTGAACTACACACTCCAAAATCAGATATTCTTACTGAGTCGACAACATTATGCAAGTATCAGTATCACCTGCAACCAGATACTTTATTATTTTTTGAATCACCATTCATCCGTGTTTAATCTATATGATTCTAAATAACTCCGGCGTCCACATGGAAACATATAGACCCAAAAACAAAAGATAGAAGAAGGAGAAGAGTATGGGATGGTAGTCGCCCGGAGGCATCATCGGATTTCTTCCATCTGTAAAAAGGTCTTGCCTTAGTTACGAACACATGTTGTCTGAGCCGACTGGAACGTCAACACATAAAACGTAATCTAATGCCAGATTTAAACGGGGAATAAGAAACAGTGGTAGTTAACCCTGCGAATCCGACACATTAAAGATTCATATATTCATATGTTTTCCAGAGAAACTAGTTGAATCCTAAACAGCTGTGAATTAAGACGTATGTGCCAGGTGGTTAGAGTGACGACTCTAAATGGGTTTTTCCACGCGATGGGATTACGTAGAAAGTCAAGCACGACCAATGAGAACAACGTGACATGAATCCTGAGAGAGTCTTGCAAGCATCCAGATAGTGTGAATGCAAACAGAAGAAAATAGAAATGGCGTCCTGATTGGTGTGAATGCACTACAAAAAGGATGTTGCCGGAAACGGTTCGCCCCATCGTTTCAACCCGCACAAAACAAAGACGCAACACAGCTTCAAACTTGCACTGAGATGACCTTCACTTCTCCGTGTGATTTTCCCCTCATCCGGACAGCCTCTCATTTTTAGATGGAACAGGTCGACTTGCAGCTGCGTGGTAAATAAGGGCCAGTGCCTTCATTTTGTGCCTGTCATTCTTTCCACCGACCCCTTCATTTTGTTTACGCACCCGTCGTCACCTTTTACGGCGTGCTCTGTTCAACCATGAGGAGGAGAAGGTTTCAATTTGCAATTCTACAATCATGAGTGTAACCGTCATCTCTTGTCTCTGGTCTCTACGGTAACCGTCACTCTGGAAATTCTGTCTCATTCAGTGTTAGCCTCAGCGATGCAAAAATCTGTATGTTGCATGTTCGAGACCCATAAACAAGTCATGTGAACACTAAAAAGAGGTACGGTGTAATGTCCAGAGGGGAAAATACTGCAGAGGATTATAAATAACTAATATTTTTGGTTGAAGAAATGATTCTCTCAGCTTGAACAAAAGTCTAAGATGTTGCCGCAAATGTTTTCTCATCATTTGATAATAAAAAAAAAAAAGAAGTATTGTTTGTGGGATTGTTTGTGTTTGTGAATATGACGATTTCCTGCTTTTTCTTTTTGGCACAAACCATTTTGTTTTTCTAAAAAAACACTTTGTCTGTGTTACAAAAAATAGAATATGTAAGTGCTGACTGAAATTAAATGGCAAGTTAATGTACGTTATTAAAAATGGATTGATCATGTCTGCTTTATGTACTGAATTATTTAAAAAAAAGAAAGATAAAAAATAATTACAGTGCCTGGATATTTATGAATTATATATAGAAAAAAAAATGTGTAGAGCATGTTCATTTTTATACAAGATATTTCTAATAAAAGACTGTTTTGCTAATAAAGTGTTGGTGCTGTTTTCATTTTCCGTTTGTTTCATTAACATTTCAATTGAGTTATCTGTGACTGACAACAATATTACACAACAACCATAATGATCATTATCAGCAAAGTGACGCAGGGCTACCGTAGGTTGGATGGGAAGGGTGAGGTGATGAGTGCAACCTGGCACTCAGCAACTAGATGTCACCAAATCTTACACACTGCACCTTTAAGGAATAGGAGGCGTGTGCTTGGTTGGTATTTATGGAATATCAAAATGCATGTTGCTGCACATGAATGCACTTTGAAACCAGAGGATACTTCATCAACATGACTCATCAAGTCTGCATGCACGCATGTAGATCATACATGACAAGCAACGCTGCTCTCCTTCATTCACTTGTGTACGCTGTGAATACAAATGTCCCATCCCATAATTTGCACAGCTGTCAGTGGAGAGACTGTGTGAGGGGGTGAGAGAAGACAAATCGATTTCTGCATCTGTCAAAAACACTAAATTGTCAAAAGTAACAGAGGGAAACTCTCAAGGACTGTGTGACTTATGGAATCCAGACTCAAACCTGAATGCAAGCCAAATATATATATACATATATATACATATATATATACACATATATATATTGCAGAATGAAATGCTGCATGTGTGTTGTGAGCCTCACCAGTAATCAGCAAAGCCACAACCCCAACCTTGGTTTAATGGCGGATCAATATAGTCAGCTACACCTTCAGCTACCAGCCCCTGAACAAATTGAGAAAATATCATACCATATATAAACGCTGGCAGAGTTACGAGCGGCTGAAAATGAAAAGTAGAGCCGGTGGAACTTTACAGTGGATTTATGGCGGCGCTGGAACTGCCACCCGGGCGATCGCTGATGCCTGCCGCATTATCGTTAGCCCGGTGTTTTCGGAGCGAATGCAACAATTAGCAAAAACAGCAGTATATAGAGAGTTGCACCGTCTCGCCGTCTGTGTGATAGATATGAGACTGTCTGCGGAGGGAGTGGACATTTTTCAAGTTCTAATAAACTCTCTCCTCCCTGCTGCTAACTCTTCCCCCCCTCCCCCCCTCCTCCCACACTCCACTGCAGAGACTTTCTGAGCTCGAACAAAAACAAAAGAAAAAACAAGTCTCCCGGATCAATGGCAGAGGCGGTTTTGCTCAATGAAAGTGGTATTATGTTTCTCTGCAAGTGGAATACTGCCCTAATGAATGTGATCACAAGATGAATGAGGAAAAAGTGACCTTTTAATCAGCGCTGTTGCTTGGTTTACCTAAATTAAAACACCTCTCACACACACACACACACACACACACACACGTTTTCACAGCATGAACAGGTGTGTTTTTATTTCATCAGGGGACTTTTCATAAGGAGTTAGTCAGCAGTCTAACAGGAACCATTGAAATACTCATCCAGTAAACGTCGAACCTGTGCACCAACATTATAATGAAGAAACACAAGAGTTATATATGTATAATAAATACATGGAGTGAAATATTAGAATTAAAACTGATTAAAGTCATGAAAATAAAGAAGGTGGACACTCCAGTGAGAGTCTATTATCAAATCTAATGACTCCATTATACCTGATGAAGACAACTAAAGAGACTTATACCAAGCAGTTACATTAAAGGTACAGTACGTAGGATTTAGTGATACCGAGGGGTGAAGAGACCTCCAATAGAAATCTCCAACATTAATATAGAGACAATTAAGCACAGATAAAAAGGTAAAAGTGCCGACTTCATGGTAGCTGTATCTTTACAAATATAAACACTTCCCCTAACACTGCTTGAGATAAGAGGCTAATTAGCACGCAGATGACAACTGAAGTATTCAATCGTTTAACTTAGTCTCTTCCACAATTCATAGGATTGTAAGTCAAAACGAACAGTAACACGTTCGGAAACAGTGTTGATGTGCACATTTCAGAGTCGTGTGCACATCCAACACAAGACTCTGACTAAGACCCGTAATAGGCATTAAACATTGCAATTTGACCGACGCGCCTTTAAGAAAAAAGAAAGAAAATGTCCTGTCACGGTCTCACCCCGGGCCACTGAGGCAAATCATCAGTGACTTGAAATACGGTGCGACGCATCCACCTTCCATTAGATTCTGCTTCCCGGGCGTCGCATGGTGTCCGCTTTGTCACGACTGAGGATGAACGGCTCAAACGGCTCGACTGCAGGAAAATATTCCAACTACAGAGAAACTGATTAACTTGTCAGGTATGCGCAGTTTCACTGTGCGGGCCAGAGGGAACCACGCACCCCGCCCCCCTCCCCAGCCCCCCGGCCCGCCCCCTACCCCATGGTGTGATGGTACAAGCCTATTTCAGAGGAACGCGGCCCATATGATGAATACTGCTTTTAGCGTTTCCTCTTTGCCTGCTGTCTGATAACCACATGCCATGCCAGACACACCTGTTAGCTACTGTTACGGAGCCATTTGTCATCAGTCAGGATGATTAAAGGCAGGCGTCACATGATCAGGTTGGTGCCGAGACACAAACAGGCAAACACCACTGTAAGGCGGCAGATTGTAGCACAAAGAAGGGAGCCGTTTTTGTTTGATGATGATAATAATAATGACAATAATAACCGCAACTAATATGTGAATAATATTTACTTAATTAATGATGTTTGTCCCAACGAATCGCGTATTATCGGGCACAAAGGGAGAAAGGAAATATTGCTAGTTTAAGCAAAAACAAGTTTGGAGTTATCACAATAACGTTAGCCTCCTCTGCTGTAACTACTTTCACCACCGTCTCTGCCACGGCTCGTTTTCACGGAATTTTGCGGTAGTTGCCACCTAGTGATGGTTTTTCGCCACTGCAGCTTTGTATGGCCCACAGCTCACAACATTCCGAGATGTGGCCATGAGACGTTTTATGTTTTGAAACATGGGAAACGAATGACCAATTATCTTAATGATCAATTCAAATATATTTGTCACTTTTTAATTGCGGCAGGTATCAACATCATCCAGACTTCACCTCCTCACACTTTATTTACATAAAAATGGGTAATATCAGTAGATGAGAACTGTACTGTGGTTTTGTGTTATTGTTTAAAAAGCATTTCTAAGTCGCAGCTAAAAAAAAAGGTTTTCTTCCAAAAGCTTAATCCTGAATCTTTGACATTTTTCCATATTCCCATTCTTATTCTGTCTGTATTACTATGTGTGACCAATGTTTTATTGTGGTGTTGTGGTTAGTTTTCTAAGCAGGTGTTTACCGTTTCTCTCATTTGTTTCAAACCCCTGATATGAGGCTTCATTTTCCAAAACAGATGTACGAACTGCAAACATACGCAGATAAACTCACCCTTTACATGATATTTTGGTTGAGAACCAATTTTAGTCAGCTGCCAAATATGACACCATCTCACTGACCTCCCTGTCTAACTCGTACGTACAAGAGTGATGGGAGTATAAAAAGAGGACTAACTCAAGTTTTGGGTCGGTCATCTGCACAGTAAAACAAGTCGCGCATATGGCGCCTAAAAGCATCATTTCCGAGGCAGTTTCGTCGGCGATGTGTTATTTCCATCCCAGGCCTGAAAGGTTCCTCCGTCTTCACATGGGGGGAAAAAAAAGCATTTACACTTAAATCATCACCTTTCCCTCCACATTTCCTCAAAGATAGATCTTGCACTTGTGCTTGACTGAGAGGGTAAAATGATTGAGAGGAGAGGGTGAGGGATGGTGTTAGAAAGTAATATAACTGTTTAAAAGTGGCCTCGAGCGCAAGGAGCAGCGCGGGCGCCATACAAGGGCGAGGGAGGAGCTAGAAGGTGATTGGAAGATGAGAGGTTTTAAGGCTTTCGCACCCTGGACAGGTTTTACAAGTTAAATCAACTTGGACGTGATTAATGTCGCACCCGTCATGTAATCAGGGCGCAATTAAGAACTATATTGATAACCGATGAATGTGCTTTAATGCGCGACCATTCGTCTCCATGTCTTCCAGGACATGGGATGGAGCTTAGATGAGGCGTCAGGTGACCAAACACCTGTGGAATCTAATATGGGATATATCAACTAACATAGGATCATGGCGTCCTGCATCTTTCTTTTCATCAAGTGCAATTTCCTTATCCTTATAATTCATCCTCTAAATCCTAATTCCCTTTCACATGAATGACACAGTGCATCAAACTGCTCACTGCTTTCTCCAATGTATTTGCAGCCTCGCTGATGGTGAATCCTTTGTTTGCTATGAAACTACAGCACAACCACTATCAATTGTTGCCGTTATCTCAGGCACTTCTGGATTGTATTTAAACCACCTGTTAACTCCAGCTACCACCTCTTCTACTACTACTTCTACAACTACTACTATTACTACTACGACTACTACTATTACTACTACGACTACTACTCATGGTGCAAAGCTTGCGTCGTAAATTCTCGAGTTTCTCTCTTATAATATCCAAACACGGTTTACAAGCCGGAATATATTGTTCCCCCGTTTTCATTTCACAGAAATTACCAAGAGCATGTTCCCAATGTCTCCCCCATTAGATCTAATATCACGGTGACATTCCCGTTGTGCGAATGAATAAGTTCATGCCCACGAGATCATTTAGGGGGATTCCAAGATTTCTCATTTGAATTATCGCTTTAATATGTCTCGTCTGCAGCTCCACACTCAGGGGCTGATGTATTTCATTTCTTCCGAAACGCAACTTTTTTTCTTTTTTTTTTCTCCCCTTCCTTCTCTCGCAGGGTGGCGAAGACATGATGTCATGGATGTGGTGTAAGTGCAGATTGAGTTTAGCCCTGCTGGATTGTGGTGCCTCATAAAATATACTGGAGCTGAAGGAATGAGGTCAGAAACATTCCCAAGCCCGTCCCTTTGTGGTCAAACACTCTTTTTGTTTTTTTTCCCTCCTCGTGTTGTTTCAACAGCAGCCTTACATCGATCACAAGTCCGAGCACATGCATCTTACTTTGTGTGACCGATGCAGCTCCTGTCAACTCACGCTGGCGACAGACAGACAGACAGACAGACAGACAGACAGACAGACGGGGATTTACTGTGAGTGATGGAGCTGGAAGGTTGCACGACTGTAATGACAATGGGAATGAAACTAGGCCAGTTGGAAATAGCTCTTTGCGTGTACAGCACTATATTCTCAAGATATAAATAATGTAGAGTGCAACATGAGGTGACTAATAATACTTTCACATGCCATGGAACAGCTTTAAATTCTCTATTAAGCATCTGTTAAAAAGGTACAGTGAGTGAGAGTGCTGTCAATTGTTGTCACTATATGTGTAGAAATAGAAATACAAAAGAATGCATTCATTTTAAATGACCCTTAAAGGTGCAGTGTGTAAGATTGTGGTCACTTTTTGTCACTTTTATCTCGAGAAAGAAAATAACAAACCATTGATATATACATTACCAATGTATAATCACCCCAACACATGACTTGCTTTCTGCCATGTTTTTACGCCAGAGGTCGACCATAGGTTCACCTGAATGCTCAAACGGAAAGGGTCAGCTGATGGACACAAACCTGTAGATGTCGCCAAATCTTACACACTGCACCTTTAAGCAATTCGATGCTTTGCAACATTGCAAAATATCATATATATATATATATATATATATGATATTTTCTTTTTACAAACTTCCGAAAAAAACAAAAGATCGGGGGAGGTGGGGCGGCGGCATTTCCTGGGTAGAACAATAAATCATAATGACATCCTATACACTGCCTGGTGGCCCGTTATAGCGAGCCAGTAGCAGACATTTCATTTGAACCTCCCTTGACCAGTCGCAGAAATAGCATGTAATAACTCTGTCTTAGCATGTCCCTGTAAACGGTGTGCAGTAACTACGGGGTTCTGTAGGGAGGTAACAGTGACATGCATGATGCAAAGAATCCAAAGCAGCAGGAGGGAGGGGCGGGGGGGGGGGGGGTCAGCGGGGGTTCAGCGTGGCTGTGGGAGGCGAACATAAAACCAGCAGAGTGACGGACTCAAGCTGCGTCAAGGTGCATGTGCTCAAATATCCATCAGGAAATCTATCAACACACCCAGCAGCTATACTGCTCCTCCTCCGAGGGTCATGGAGGAGCTGCAGCCAATCCTGGCTGACATTGGGGGGGGGGGGCAAGGGGGGGGGGGGGGGTGCAAGAGGCGGAGAACAACCCCGGACAGGTTGACGGTTTAACACCGGGGCTAAAAGCAATCAATTCATCCCCAAAAGGACGACTAAACTACACACAGCGATTACCAGAGGGCCAGAGTGCAGGGAAGGTGTTTAGAAATAGCCAGAGTACACAGCCGAGATGGGGTCACGTCTCGGTTTCGTGGGGATAGAACCAATCATGAGGCATTAGTCCACAATATTTATATATTGAAAAATATATATAATTGCTCAATATTTTATATGCGAAAATGCAGAGTGGCCTTTGCTAAGAATCTACTCTTCAACCAAAGCCCCCGACAACAATTTCTGGCACGAGGTCTTGTCGTGTGACCATGACTCGGCGTTTAGAGGAACTCTGTCCAACAAGCACACGACTGAATGCCATGAGAGAACCGGAGCAGCTCTCGGTGGAGCGCCGAGCCGTGCCAAGGCCAAACAATCATTCATGTCTTTCAAAGCACCGAGAAAATGAAATGGAACAGGTAGTGGGGCTGATACTTTGGTGGAGATGCTAAGAGAAGAGATTCAACGCAATAAATCTGTGAAACATTTATATCAAGATTGAATTCTTTAAGTGTGATGTGCAGGATTTGGTGTGAAGTTGGTGCTTTGAATGCCAACGTGGAATGTTAGAGAGTGATTGCTTCCAAAAGTGTGTAATCAACCAAAGTCCTGCACGCTATACCTATAAAGGTGCAGTGGGTCAGATTTGGTGACATCTAGAGGTGAAGTTGCATAATGTATCCATCACCTCACCCTCACTCTTCTGAGTATGAAGGAGAACCTGTGGTTGACTTCAGTTGTACAGTTTTACTGCTGTAAAAATATGGCCGCCTCCATAGAGTGGACCAGCTCCTCGTGTACATATACATTAAAGGGCTCATTTAAGGGTAATGTAACAAAAATAAAATAATAATGATTATAAATTCATATAAATGTCAGTATGTAATTGTTTTGGAATATTTTTTAGAAGTGACAAAAATGAGCAAAATCTTACACACTGCACCTTTAAGGAAAAAAAGATACTCCTTGCATCCTCATCTTTGATGACAACTGCATCAAAATGGAGCTGGAGCTCCACCGCTATTGATTCGTGTAATAAAAATTCAAACTCAGGGACACGGGAAAATAAATAATTGATACATAGATTAGTATCACACTTACATGTTTACTGATTACAGCCGTGATATCACTGAATGAAATATAAACTGCAGTGAACTATGGAATAAATCCTGTAATCCACATTCTCGGGGGGTTTCCTCCATTGGGTTTATCAGATCCTCAGGCACAGACAGAATCAGGACACACGTGTGTGTGTGTGTGTGTGTGTGTGAGAAAGATCAATTTAGTCTGATTAAACCATGTAACATGTGAAATCGACACAGCGACACGACAAACGGGTTAAATGCCATGATTCCCACGAGGCTCCAGCAGCTGAGGCCGGATCATCAACACCCTGAAAAAATTAAAGCCGCCCGTCTGAAACGGAAGCCATTAACAGTTTGAGCATGTCCAATACACCCCACCCCACCCCCAGCCCCGCCTCCTCTCTCCATCCACCCCACCCCTCCCCGCCACAGAGTGCTTGTTCAATTTGTTTGAACAGCAGCTCGGGCCGGCGTCTTTATGAATGTTTAAAGGGGCTTGTGTATCTTACGACGACGTGCAGTATTTTAGCGCGTATACGTGCGAGGCGACTTTACGATGACTGTTCCCGGCAAGTTGAGAAGTTTATGGACACGCTCAATCAAACAATCAGATGCGGGCGGAAGTGTCGGATACACAAGAATGGGATAATTGAAATTCAAATGAGCACGTATCCCACTACAAGCATTTAAATCAGCCGGGGAAGAGACTCATTACGCATAATGGCAGCCTTTTCTGTGGACCTCGAATAATCTTAACAAACTGCGTGACAGTGTAATGGAGCCCCGCAGAGGACAGATAAATATTCAGTCGGCAAATACTCTATCATGTTCCATTAGCACCGCAAACACCCCACCCAAACCCCCCCCCCCCCGGGCCTGCCCCCCCCCCCCCCCCCCAACACACACATACACGCGCGAGCGCGCGCACTCCCTCGTTAAACTTGTAGACACAAACTCTGCACACAGGTTTGTTCAAGCTGCAAATAATCACTGCTCATCTGTCATCGGGAGGCGGAGATGAATAGGGAATCTCGTAAAATAAAAAATGAATGGATAAATGTGATCATAAGGCCAGGAGGGTGTAATCAGGCGCAACATTAAAAATAACCACAAGATGTCATACTCATAAAAACATAATTTTTATATTCCATTTGTGTTGATATAAAACGAAATCATTTCAACTCCAATCCAACAAACTGGACCTTGATGTTAATCCAGGCGGTTGTTGCGCCAACGTTATGAGGTGATACTAGTAATGACGAGTATTTTGTGTTTACGCATCCAGTAATATCTACTTTATGTTAGCGAGAGAATAGGGCAGATCATGGGTGTCCAGACTGCGGCTCGGGGGCCGACCGCAGCCCGTGGTCCGTTGTGTTTTTTGGCCTGCAGCAAATTCTAGAAATATAATGGAATGTGGCCCACACAGCAAACGTGCGCTTGACTGTATAATACTTGTTGGTTTTACCACGAGGTGGAGCTACCGCTTGATTGGAGAGAGTCCTGCACGCGTACCAGGAAAACTCAGACCCGACGCGGTACCCGTCGTGCTTTCAAAATAAAATACAAACCAACCCGTACCCATTCATAATCAGACCCAAAACCCGACCCACACTCCTGATTTAACACATAAAGGCAACAATTGCTCATATTTGCGTATTTCATTTAAATGTGCACATTTATAAAATGTGTATTATTTTGATGTGATCGTCTGAGCTCTGAACGAAAACCAATGAATGGAAAATTGTGCGGTGTTTTTATCTAAGCGTATTTAATTACCAGGTATTACTTACCAACATCTGATTCATTTTGTCACTTTAATAGTGGCCCACTAACCATAATAGTGGGCCACGATTACAGTGAGTGGGCCCTCAGGGCCTTCTGCATGTGGCCCTGAGGGAGAGGAGCACCCACAGCCCTGCCATAAATAATGTTGTTATTAAATTCAGCACGAGGAAACAAAGAAGGATAGGACGCGGTCATTGAGCCTCACGGAACAGAAAGTAAATATGGAGTAAACAGTGCACCTCCTCACTCCGGCAAAGACCCATAATGTCTTCGGTTTTAACTGTGACACAAAACACGATGAAAACATCTGTCTTCTAACACACATTTGTTGAAGGAAGAGTCAATACAAGACTCCTGGAGGGAATTCTATCCGGGCCCATTCACGTTCACGTTAGAGTAAGAAAAGGAAAGATTCATGCCGTCATTACTGTCACTTCTTATACAATAATGACAGCGTGCCCACAGAGACAGGAGAACTTAATGGACCTGATCGCTGAGTGACAGCTCTCATTTATCCATGTGCACGTGAGTATGCAAGTCTATGTGTGTGTGTGTGTGTGTGTGCGTGTGCATATATATAAGCCCGTATACTGTCATTTGACTACAGACAGGTTACAACCACCCTGTGCAGTCCCGGGGTTTTACAGCCCTCTGTCACATGTGAGGACGTGTCAATCAAATGTGCACATGCCCAGATAGGAATTTGATCATACTCTCTCAGCTATTTTTAACCCAGGCTCCACAGCTGCCAGTGCTGTCTATTCCCTGCCCTGCCTCACTGACTGGTTTACGGTCACGTGCAGCATCCAATGCTGGCGAACAACCAGAGCTATGCAATAGAGGGTCCACAACATAGGAGTAAATTAGCACGCTAACACTTGTAGTTACCTGGTGTTCAAGCCAATGGGACTTTGAGAGGTTTTTCATGTGACAGGCCTGAAATGAAGTCTGTGGTGTATAATATTTGAGTTCTCCTGTCAGTATGCATTTGTTTTTTTAATATTTTGAGAAGTGGCAAAAAATGTACACACTGCACCTTTAAGCCGATTCATACCAAATAACCTCTGTAATTCATTTCAATTTTATCAACAGGAATCAGCAGAGAAACAACTTCCTGGTTGAGATACACAAATATTTCAGCACTTTAAAGGGTATTGAAAAATAAAGGTGATGTAGGTTTAGGTGGAACCAAGTGGGGAAGTTAGATATTGCAGCTCCTTCTCGGCTAATAAAAACAACTACTTGTACATTGAGGTGATTATACACTCCAGAAATATGCACAGAAATGGAAATGATTCCATTTCAGTCTTACACAATGCACCTTTACACTTGCAATAATACTATTCATCATCAACATCTCCACATCTAATATGAATCATCTGCATGCCAAACATCTTTTTTAAATTTTAAATGCAGCGACCCTGTTCTGTTTGTGCACCTCAGTGGCACCATTACAGCTCATGATTTAGGACTGTCAAAGCTGCGTGCCATTATTCCTCTCACACACACACACACACACACACACACACCATATCCTCTGCCCGCTCCTCTGCTCCACCTGGCCCCTCAGTAGGTATTTACGTGTTCAGTTAGCTGTGCTAGCGAAGAGGCCGGCCCATATGTCTCCCTGAGCCCCGCTGAATAATTTAGCTCAACAGCCATTCCTATAAAAACCCCATCTATATTAATGAGCAGCCTCCAACCATTTGGATCAGTGCATGGAGGTTGCGGTCCCTCCATCATGCTTGAGCTGTCGGGGAAGTCCCCGCCTTCGCCAGACGATCTCTGCGTATAGATACAGTGTGAAGAACTGCCTGTGTCCAAATTTAAAATCTCACCTCCGCCCATTCATCAACAAGCTTGTGCTTTCACTCGGTGTCACCGGCTCACAGATCACGCCCCCCCCCCCCCCCCCCCCCCCCCCCCCCCCCCCCCCCCCCCCCCCCCCCC
>JAFBJT010013267.1:33876-57689 GCA_016785325.1 Chascanopsetta lugubris | reverse complement strand
CACACACCGCTCGAGCCAAGCCGTCCCGAAGCATCCGTTTAATATCATTCATGTAAGGGGTTTGGTTCGTTGCCCTTTTCCAAGAGCTGGGATAAAAGTTCACCCATGTGGAAATTTGGTTTACTGCCACGGCTGAGTTGCGATTTCTGAGGTGAGGAAACGCAACAAAGTTGACAAAAAGACGGAACGCCGATGGATGATTAGTCTTTACAAAAATAACTGATGACTTTTGTCATGACTTTTTTTTGACTTTTTGATTTTCATTCATGTGCTGCATTCCAACAATTACAAATGGTCTTGAATACGTACACACACGTGAACAATTGTTCTTTAGAGATACGTTTGGATCTGTGTTTTCTGATTTCTGTAGCTTAACAAAGACCTACACCTACGTTAATTATGTGGACAATTATTGTCGCAAAACAGTAGCGATGCATTTAAAAGGTTTCATTTGTGCATTGCGTGACATATCTATTCCTATCACATCATTTCAATAGTTACAGTTTTGCATTCAATTTACAAATTTGTTGTATTTTTTAGGACTTGCACTAAACCCTTGGCAGCAGCTGCTGTAACACTGCAAATGTCCCCACTGTTTGACTATTATCAATTAATCAGACCAGTTTCAAGACATCTTCAGAATTGAGGCAGTAAATGGCCCATGGATCATAATCAGTGTCTGCACTCTTCTCATATCAAAGGCCTTTTTCTTTTGGAAGCCCATTGTTTAAAAAAAAAACAAAAAAAATAGATGTATTTCAAATAAACAACTGCAAAGAATGAAATTGTTTTTCTTGTATCCGATTACATTTTTTTTTAAAATCTACAGATCAAGTGATTGTGAAAACAGCTGTTAACCTCTTGGTGTTTGATGACCTAAGTCAAGATAGTTTTAGGTGACATTTTGGGAATGTACTCGAAAATGAAACCTCAGAGGAATAAAGTGTAAATCGCCATTCAGCTTTCGACGGCGTTGGTGTAGCTCCGTGGCAGAGCATATGTGCCTTGAATGCGTGAGGTTGTGAGTTCATTTCCCGGCCTTTTGTGCTACTTACTTTGAAAAAAAAAAATAAAAATAAAGCATCTGTTCAGCAGAATTCAATGAAAATACTCAAAACTGTATTTTGTATTAGCTCCACCACTCCTTCACTATGTCTTCCTCCAGCCTCCTCACTCTGCTGATTGGAATTCAAAATACACGACAGCACATTCCTCTGAAATATTCATGCCTTGTAAAATGCTTAACATTGAACCCCCCCCCCCCCCCCCCCCCCCCCCCCCCCCCCCCCCCCCCGCCGAACTTGCTGGACCGTTCAGTCATGGTCCAGAGCCGGGAAGTTTAACAGTACTCGGGGATCAATTTACTTTCCATCAGAACTCCGTTTGACTCGTTGATGAGAGTTGGGACATCTTCTGGGTTTTGTCTACGGAGCAGAAATGAGCTGGCTTCCATTTGTGAAACTAATATGCATGTCCAACGCCATCAATCGGGGAACACTACAAATACAGAAATCCATAAATGCAGAGGGTGTTTTGTTCGAGTAGACCGAGATCCGAGTAATGACTTTGGGAAAGTGGATGATATTTTTCATCAAGTGGGACACGGCTGGAATTAACTTCCTCTCTCTCTCTTCTGTCTAATTGAATAACTTTGCTGCCTCAATACATCACTTTTTGGCTGCTAATATTTGATCTGGAAAAGAATCAATCGTGGAGCTTTACCGTTGGATTTACAGAAACGATTAGTTAGAGCAAAGCCTTTCTGTTTGTTTGTTTGTTTCCAAGCATTTAGCCTGACTACTTTGCATGGGTTTACATTAGCAGGCAAAAGGGACTCAGATCGAGATCTGATCATGACCTTCAAATACAATTATTCATGATATATTTCTATATTTCTGTAAAATGAGTGAGAACAGTCATATCAGAACCCATGCAGAGCTGCACAAAAAAAACAATCAATCAATAACAGTTATTTGTTATTGGTTCAATTAACCTGGTCTGTTGAAAGGGGGAAGATTATGCATGGTGCACAAATATGTACACTAAAAACCATATTTTGGTGCACTTTACTTTTATATCTGGAACTGATCAAATGTCAGTTGTGTCTCATTCATCAAAATTAATTGATTACCTGTACAAATGATCACTGTCACGACGAGCCTGCAATGACAGCATGGCAGTAGCTCCAGCAATAGATAAACTACCTACATGCAAATATATGAAAAAAGGCGTTGTGCATGCATGGCATGCTCTGTCTAAGAATGGTCACGTTCACATGAAAGTCACATGAAAGGCAGCTGTTCTATTGGATGTGAATCTTCAATTCAGCTGATCAGCGCTGAATCTTAATTAGAATGCAGTTGAACAGTGCAGCCTTAGTTACCGACTTCCCTGCAGTCTGTTAATAGTGCAGAAGTACCAGTGATGCACTCATTTCTTAAGCTCCACGTTCTTCCCCCTGATGTAAACAAACAATGCAATTGTCACCGAGGTCATGATGCCTCTTCTTTCATTACATTTATTAGAGGCCATGAAGTGGTGCTGAAGGAACACAGTCTCCCCGCCGACGCCTTTATGATGCGACACGTTCCAACACTTGCTCGGCGCTGGCGCTGGAAATCAGCTATTGATCACCACCAGTTGGGTAGAGTGTGTTGAAATGAAGACGAAAGAGCAACATTGGGGCAGAATCGCTCCGACTGCCCCGGCCTCTAAATCTCTCCCGCTTTCCCATGTTCTCATAAGCGTCCGACAGCACCGTGCCATTCCTCTGCGGAGCATCTGCTGCCACGGCCCCGGCCATTTGTCTTTATGGTTAGTGATTCACTTACACGGAGGAAAGGAGCGGCGTATGCGCCCAAACCTTCATCAGGAGAAATGTGGCTGTTATATTTGGGAGTAAATGAAATGAGAATAAGCCGGGAAATAAGAAATAAAAAAATATAAAAAACATGAAAGAGAAAAATGGAAAAACACCACACGGCCCCGGCCAGCAGATCCTGCTCCAGGAGCACTGCCGTGCGCCGCCATAATAGTTTTTGTGTCTACGGAGCAGTTCCTCACTGTCAGCAGCCAACAGCTTGCATGTAAGTTGCGTGGCGGCCATCCAGTGAAACAGTTTGCATTCCTGTCTGCCACCTGTCCCTGTCTGAGCTCTGCTGACGTGTCTATTAGGAGAATATGAGCTCGGCCCCGGAGATTATTCCTCGCCGCCTTCTGGCACCTGCAGTAAAAAAGCGGCCGTAATCGCTGTGCTCTTTGAAACCCGGGGCCGCGGCCACTCGCCTGGCTCCTGCTGCCAAATCCACCATGACCAGGAGCCTCCTCTTGCTGATACCGACGCATTAGTCTTCCTGCCTGAACTCACATCCTGTCTGAACGGCACTGAACAGTGTTATGACACAGTCGGACGGGCAATCACAGATACGTGCCCATTCAAAAACTGATATTTGACATAATGAACGATATGAACATGTCTACATTTGGCAATACTCACGCAAATGTAAATGTTACACTATGAACAAAAAGGACACATTTTATACGAGTGGCAGCTCGCAGCGAGTAGAAGCCCCGAATGATAAGAATAAACATACTCATTTGAGCTTTCATCATGACTGAACAATATCATAGGATACCTAGGGTATGGTTAGTTGAGGGATAGTAACATGCAATATGAAACGTCACCACTAGAGGTCCGTTCAAATCAAATTCTGGAAAACTTTGAGCGAAATATGAAAAACCGTTCATTGTGATTGTCAGTGACAACATCTACGAACCATTTTATTTTTATATCAGATGATGTATATTGATATTAGAGATAATTGGTTCCATAAAAATGAGACTTCCAAAATCCATTTTCATTACAAGTGAGGTCAATACAAGTTTTATAGGAAATCTGTGATAAAATGACTATCTTTGCTAGTTCAAGTAGTATTTGAACAACTGTGATAGAAGTCGGTTTAACATAGTTTTAAAACAAACAGCCACTAGGAAAAAAATGTCAACAAATGATGACAGGCGGCATCGAGCTTAGACTAAAGACCATAAAAACATCCGTGCTCGTGTAAACATACCGCATTGCATCATGCAGCCTTAATGATTCCATAGTTACAGTTGTGCAATTGAATTTATGCCCCTATAAATCATGGTGCTTCATTAAATCCTGACACAAAATGTAATGATGCATTCCTCACTTTGAATAAATGCTCATTATTTCCACACACCAAATACCTGTAAGACACAATGATCAAACTAGAAAAGAAATATAAACACAAACTGCTAACAGTCACCAGAAACACAGGCTATAATGTAAAATACACACTGAAGTGCATGTAAAACAGATGATAAAAGACATTACAATTTATATAATATATATATATATATATATATATATACACACACACACATATCTTCACAGTCTTAGATATAGGAATTATTTGTCATCAAAAATGATCTAAATGACATTTGAATCAAAATGTTTGCGTCAGATATTGAAGAGTTCTTCAATATCTTCTTTGGCGCTGTTTACTGACGAAACCAAGCGCTGGGATAAAGCAGCTATATTTAGTGCATTTATAACAAGCTTTCAACAAGAGAGAAGCTTTTTGCCAAAAGGGAGGGTTGAAGGGAAGAAGTGGCAGACCTGAGAGACGTCTCAGTGGAACACACTTCGAGGAACTTTTGTTTGTGGAAATCGTAAACTATGATAACAGCCAAAAAAACCCCAAAAAAAACACACGAGTAACTGATATGATTCTTTAAAAAGAAATGAACGGTGACAAGCACTAACCTAATCGTTTTATACAGTTAATAACACCAGGAGAAATTACAGCTGCTGGCAACGCAACCTTCCACGCGTACAGAAAACTAAACATCTGAAATAAATCCTCTTATTTTGACATTTGGAGTAAAATGAGAGATAATTGAGTAAAAGTTCATTTAATGTGTTGACTTGCTCAGACACGTCCAGAATCTTTACCTGCATAGCAACGTGCCGACAATCCCACATCCAACCTAAATAACAAGCTGACGTGTGTGATTCAAGGCTTAATGTATTTCAATAATTTCTATTTAGACATTTAAACTGAACACCAAAGTTCAGTGTGATGCCTCTTATCCGAGAAAAGAAATTCTCAGAAGAGAATTATGGTTTTCGGAGCAACTTAATTTCGTCTTGTGAATCACAGCATGACGACAGGATGAACCAAAGGTCGATTGTCCGGTTAGCCACAGGTTATGAAGTTACATTTTCTGCCACTGAAATGACTCATAATTACAGGTCATTCTACGTCTTTCTATTTCAAAAGCTTTGAGCGAAAAGTCCTGTGCCGAATCCATCATTTATAGTTCACGGCCTTAAAGGTTCAGTGTGTACGAATTTGTTGAAATCGGTCCGTCTGCAAAAACGACGGACAACATGCATCTTCAGCACTAGAAGTCACTTGATCCTACAGACTGTACCTTTAATTAGTTATTCCTCCACAAAGGTTATGTCATGTTCAAACGCCATTCAGGGCATCAACGACGGGGCCGGTGACACTGCAGCAGGGTCCGGGTGGGATTCAAACCGGTGGGATTCCTGCCAGTAATACCCCAACAGGTCATGTCATCTTCTGGGTTGCGGGGTATTTCTACCAGAACTCAGGGCCCTTTGGGGCATCAGTGTCAGGGCCAGTGACACTGCAGCAGTCCCAGGTGGGACTCGAACCAGTGACCTTTGCTCCCAAAAGGCAACTCCTCTCATCACTGAGCAACTGCCGACCCCGATACCCCAACATCCAAGACGTGGGATGCGTTCCAACTCTCTTCAGAGCTTTTTAACCCCGCCCACCTTGACGGGGACTTGAGCCATCACACTTTCATTTTGATCGCATTACTTTCTCTCCTGTTCTGCATGGTAATACAAACCAGTTAACTCTTAAAATGAAGAAGTACCCATGTATGTCTTGCAACAAAGACTAGGCTCTAAGTCCTCATGTTATATAGACTTGGGTGGCTGTGCTCACATTCAGTCCGTGAGAATGCAGCAGCGATGTAATCCATAAATCATCAAGCTGAAATACTTTTGCGCGCGACGGTAAAGCAATAATTGAGCTACGACTCCAGCTGCTCCGTGCTCCCCGTCGTTAGAGAACATGTTAATTAGCACGGAATGACTTAACGTTAAACAGAGACAGTGGTAATGAGGTGTACTTTCCGGACGACCTGGGAAAAGAAAAACGTCTCTGTTCTCCAAAAGTAAGAAGAGTCAGGAAGCTTTGGATTGTGTCGCGCGTGGCTGCCGGGGGATTAGCGCATGTTTACGAAGCCTGTCTATGCCCGGAACTCAGGATGAGAAGATAAAGTCTCGCCACATGTTGGGAAGTCAAACACGACACAAAATGGAGCAGGAGCAGCAGCCCCCACACCCCCACCACCACCCACCCTCCCCCCCCTCAGCTCCAGCTCCTGGCCCACCTGGGGCTTAAGACAGCGCAGCAAGAAATGAAAGTACACAACGCGGCGCTCAGGAGAACAAAGGAACATGACGAGTCAGCAGGAAATGCAAGTATATACACCTTGATATTAATTTCTGAGTGTCGAGTCAATGGCCTCAACTCAGACACACTGAAGTACTGCTTTTGATCTGCTGGTCGTGAGGAGAACCCCATCGAAGACTCCACCCGAGCCAGAACCCAGCTAGTTTTTCACATCACCATTAACCAGTACTATGAATGCATTTACAGAAGTGTTGGTTCATCAGATTAAAAAAAAAATAAAAAAAGGTACAGCCCGCATGGTCACATTCCTGTATAATAAGGAGAATAACCACGAGTCGCATTCAGTTTAAAAACTCAAAAAACTGTTTTGTTTGTACATTCTGGGCGACTATAAAAACATGGCGATGCAACTATGAATGGCTCAGTTCATTCAACAATGAAGACGTACGCTTGAATGGAATTTGTACATTCAGGGAATAATTCGCGCACAAAAAAATCCGCACAATAACTAAGAAATTCCACGAGATCTCAAAGAGCGTCACCACATGACCATACACATCTCCTTTCACTTTGGGAGGTCTCATTCACGGAAAAGAAATCTGTGCCTGTGACCTGAGACACACAAATACGTCATGTGGCTCTTAATCCCACCAAGATTCCATTCTGCATCTTACTTTGATGCCCGATGAGGTCACAGCTGTGGCCCCTCGGCACATAACCCATCATCAGCCGGCACAAGTGCCCTTTCCTTCTTTACGCAATTTCACATGAGAGCGGGGGAAGAGGGAACTGAATCCCTTTGCTTCCATTTTCATGTACATGGTCATGTTCTTCCGCCCAATGCGGACGCACGCAATGCATTAGACTTGGATTCTTTCAGAGTGAATAATGGTTTTTCTGCACAAGGGCAGAATCCAAGTCCTGCCAATAAAGTGGAGGAGGTATATCATAACCCTCATTACGCAGAGCCATTATGAACCTGCTGCTGCACAGTGCCACAAGACAGGATGAGGAACAGGCTCGGTGGACCTCCATTCGTCTGGGCCGGGTAAACAATGCGGCTTCCCCCCATCCTCCCTCCGTGTCATTTCAGCGGCACCAATAAAAACAGTTGTATATTCATGCTGTGACATTTCTGTTTTGCTGCAAAACCATCTGCTCCTGTGCCTCCGTGGATTTGAGGAACACATGGAGGGACTTCCTGCATGTGATGTGCGATTGATTACCACATTTCAGAAGGAGGCACTTTACGTTTCCCAAACAGTCAGAACCTTTTCGCACTTGTTTTTTCTCCCCCCGGAATCGATGGCGGAATGCCAGATTTGCCGGTTGATGATTAAACCAGCGGGGAAAGTTCCCCAGAAGGACACGGTGTGTGTACAATCCACACTACTGCAGGAGTGTTACATTTTGCATTAGCAGGCTTAGGTGGCCAAGATTTGGTGACATCTAAGAAGTGAAGTTGCATGTTGTATCCATCACCTCACCCTCAACCTTCTGAGCATGAAAGAGAAGCGATGGTAGACTTCAGTTTGAGTAAAACTCAAAAGATGTTTAAGTATGTCCCCTCTGGGCTACTGTAAAAACATGGCGGCCCCCGCAGAGAGGACCCGCTCCTCATGTAAACATATATTAATGGGCTCATTTAAGGGTAATGGGAATACGATATGTAGGAGATTATAAGTCCATTAAAATATCTGGTAATTGTTTTGTGATACTTTTAGAAATGACAAAAATGACTGAAATCTTACACACTGCACCTTTAAAAAAACACATTCGGAAAATCCTGCATACTACTAATTCAGTGGACTTATGAATAAAACAACACGGCTATATCTTATCACTGCTCAACGTCAGTGTAAAGCTTTACAAATAGAATCGAATGGATTAAATAAATAAACGATCTCCTACATGGGTGTCAACACCATCCAGCCTCAGTGTGTCACATTTCAAAAGAGATGGACCTAGAATGTGTTGGGCTGCAAAAACAGAGTGGAGGAAAATGACACACTCGCATGTAATGACACACCAGGGAGTTTGGTTTGGGATGAACGACCGTTTACCGGCCGCTTAGAAGGACGAGTGGAAACGGCGAAATCTTCACTGTGGTGAGGGCCACAGAGCCACTCATCAAGGCCGAGCCACCACGCTCTCTGAGTTCATGATGTCACCCGACCTTAGCCTCCATGTTCCGCATCGATATCAAGACCGGACACTTTTCCCCGAGTTCCTAAGACGTTTATTTTGAAGAGTTATAATTATCAATGATTATCTTTTTTTTTTAATAGTTCATATTCAAAATAGCTGTAAACACGTTCAGTTGACTTGTGAAATAAGCGTGTAAAGGAGCTAGCTTGTGATCTACAGTCCACAAGTGGTTGGAATCGGTCTCCAGTTGTACAAACTGTACAAATGGTCATTTTCGCAACAGGTAATGGACCACAGGTACCAAATGGACCAAATCACTCAAAAGGCTTTACCTTTAAACTACAGGTTCACAGTGTGCTGTGAAAACGAGAGAGAAAGCGCGACTATTGACTCACGTTTTTCCCAGTGACGACGTTGAAGGACAATGAAAACACGGCGCGTTTACTCTGTGATTCCAACAGATCACTGGAGCGACGGGGTACTGTCCGACATTTTAAAGATGAGCTGTGGCTTAAAGGTAAAGTTGACATTTTTTAAATAGGGGTCTGTGAGGTATTTACGAATAATAAACGTACATAGAACTTGTATTGCTTTCTGTTTACCGCATGATTGCTAATTACAGGGAAAGCAGGAAAATAAGAAGGATTGAAGATCTATTCAGGCCAAACACTAAATGTAAATGACTTTGTTACTTCACATTATGTTCTGCCGCTTAAGATCCTATCAGGTTGCCCTCTGCTGGCTACCTGACACATCAGGTTTAAAATAAAGGAAACTTGTCAAACGATAAGTCAATTGTTCACTTTCTGAGGCTGCGGAGCATTTGGGGTATTTTTTTAATAATCTAAGCAGAGTATTGAGGAGATTACTGGGCAAAACATGAATTATTCGCTTCTCACATCTGCTTCCCAGGATCTCCTCAGAGTCATGAGACGAGGGGCTGCGGCATCTTTGTTGCGCTTCTACATAAATGCTGAGCACAAAACCCTCCTGTCATCAATATTTCAGGACAACAACATTTCTCTCTGGATGTTGCATTAATATGAATGCTATTGTTGCATAATGTTGTTTTCAACTGAGTTGAAAAACACAGAAAAAAGAAAAAAAAAACCTAAACATGCGTGCGCATAAGAGATCAGCATTCCGCATTTGTCGTTTGAGAAGTTCGAGGGAACTCTCGCAAGGTCGTGAAATGAAAAACATGCTTGCCATCTATATTCAAGCATGCTTTCTCATTTTGAGAATTGAATTGTTTCTTCACTCCACTTTGTGATTTTGTGGTGCTCTTCAAAAGGCTCTCTGCTTTTTTTGTCTCCACTCAGATGTTCCTGCACAATTATTCTGTGCTTCCACACACATCGGCTGCACTGGAGAAACAGAACTCACTAGGCTTTCCCACAACAACAGAAGGTAATGCTAATGAAGTAAATCTCCTTTTTTACGATCAATGGATGAAAAATGGAATATTTCAAGACCACTCCTATCTCTTTGTGGGGGGCGACAAACAGATAACACGATGTTTGTGTCTGTATTTTCATAACAAAAAGACAAAAAAGGCAAAAATAATCTTTGTATCAGAAGAGAAGAAAAAAAAAGGACAAAGTAAAGAAACAATAATATTGTTTCTGACTCAGTTTCAAATAAAGCTTAGAAGATGTGTCGTATGTCTGCTCTGAGCTACTATAAAAACATGGCGGCCTCCATAGAGGGGACCCACTCCAGACATGAATATACATTAAAGGGCTCATTTTGGGGAAGTGTGAAAAGAACGTCATACAGTCAGGTAGTTATACGTTCGTAAAAATGTCAGAATATCGTTTTAACTAAGGACAGATGAGAAAGAAAAAAAACACACTGCACCTTTAAAAGGTGGATTCCAACTACAAATTCCAAACGTCACTTTCACGAGCTGAAAAATCGTCTCGACCCGGATTCGAGCCCATAACAACCATCATGGTTATTGATCCGCCACTCGATACTTGTCAGTGTTGGTATAGTGGAGAATTGAGTCAGAAGCCTTCCACTGATTATGGGGGAAACCACAGGGGACTTATCAGGTGAGGACAAGTAAATTGAAAGCGGCCCAGAGACGATACTAACACAGAGGACAACACAGTGATTTGGTGCATGGACACAGTTGACTCACATTACGAAAACGCAACCCGAGGAGATAATCAGGTAATGAGGTGCGTCGAACTGATTTAGATCCACTTCCTGTCATGGTGCCAACATAAGAACATGCATTTTGTATTAAGCGTATAGTTACGTTCTTGATATTTGACACGCAGACCACTTAATATTGTGGCACGACATAAAGGAAACATCGACTAGCATTAAAGGTGCAGTGTATAAGATTTGGTGACATCCACTGGTGAAGTTGCATATTGTATCCATCCCCTCACCTTTCCCCTTCGAGCGTACAGGAGAAGCGGTGGTAACACTGGGTTGTTATTATTATCACCGTGTATTGTAAAAACATGGCAGCCCCCTTAAGGTGAACCTGCTCCTGGTGTGAATATACATTAAAGGGCTCATTTTAGGATTATGGAAAAAACAAACATTGTGATTATTAAACAACAGTGATAATCCATTCGTATAAATGTCTGTAAAATTGTTTTGCCATTCTATTTCTAGAGAGAGAAGATCAAAAAGTTACCAAAATCTTACACACTGCACCTTTAAGCTGAGTCATTCATTCTTCAGACCTCTACTGTTCGATATTAGGTGTGCAAAAAAAATAGTTTTTTTACAGATTCCAGGAAAAACTATAAATATAATTGTAGATTCTGCTCCTGACAAGATATTGAAGGTAACGGCTCCTCCGCTCAGTTGATGAAGTCTCATTAACTCCCACACACACCTCTGCCTGTCAGTCTGGTTAGAGAATCATCTCACGTTGGATTGGTCAAAAACAAAAACAAAAACAAAAAAAAACTACCAGAGTCAAGAAAGCCAGGGAATCTCTCCTCTGCCGTCGTGTTGTTCCACGCAGTAATTAACTACTCTGTTTTGGAGTGTGTGTGTGTGTGTGAAGGTGACACCTGCGAGTCCCATTAAGACCCAATTACCTCGAATTAATCGTCATGATCTCCGCACTGAAATGTAGAAATCAAAGGCACATGTATTCTTAATGAGGCTGCTTTAAAAAATTTAAAAAAGCCCCAGTTTTAAATGCTTTCTCAAACAGGTCTGCGCCTTGCAGGCATGTCTGTCTTTGACGGTGTTTGGCAGCGCATATCCAACAAGGTGTTTGGAGGGGGGCTGAGACCTGGGCGCACCTCCACTTGGTAAATTGCCTTTTAAAGAGGAGGCCATCTCTCGTGATGCCGTCTGGAATGGTTACGGAGATCTCCATGCCTCAGGACGTTAATATTTAAAGACGGATACTTTCAGTCCAGAGTGCTTCTGGTGTATCATGCATTCGTCCAGCTTTTTAAGATTTGGCATTTCAACTTCATCAGAAAGTTCTCGCTACACACCTCACATTTTTTATTGAAGTACAGTACTAACCCAACTGTCTCCTTCTCTTCCTCTCATCATGAGATGACATTCACAGAACACACATTCACAGACATTGTAAACATGAGCATTTGTTGAAACAACCCATGGTCCTCATTTCCATAGTAGCACAGATGTGTATAAGGGCGGGTCATGGCTCATTGATATGTAGGAGTGTATGTGTCGCTGCAATATGATACTTCACTGTCGCGGTAACATGGTGTTATATTTGCATTCTGCCTGGTGTCAGCTGCATTTGACCTTTCATTGCTCACACCTACAGTGTTCCATCTAATACAGCTGTTGTTGTTTACATGTTTATGATGTGATATCGTTTCCACTTGTACATTAACATAACTTTTTTTATGTATCTCAAGTCACCGTTTTGTATCTAATGTCACAATTTTTCATTGATTACTCTATGGTTGAACAATTTCAAATGTTATTTCAATAGACGTGATGGAATAGAGTGCAAATGCAAGATGATCCTTCCCCACCATGATATTCTATTTTGGTTTTTGTAAACATTAAAATAGATTAAGAATGATGTGTTTTCAATGCGCACATGATGGCTTCTCTAGTAACTGTCTGTAATAACTGTCAATTTGAGGATTATAACCAGGCGCATCATGTGCTCAGTGTCAGGCATCGTATCCATAGGCAACAGAGAAGAGGAGAGGTATATGTGGTCGTGTAGAAGGGGCTCAGATTGGTTGTGAATTAGGTGACATTTTCATTTCCCTTTTACTTTCCTTGTCCGTCAATCTCCGATAGTTAGGAAATGTCATATCTAGTTTCCCTCAGAGCCACATCATGCCACTTCTTGAGTGTTAGGGCTCTGTTCCTTGGAGTGGATGGACTGACGACTCGGCAGCGAAACCGAGTTGGTTACTTTCTCACAATGATTCACAGCTCCTTTCTCTCTCTCCTCCGCTGCCTCACACCACTCTGACCTGCATCGAAGCAACACTGCAGCAGCCGAGAAACTTTACAAACCGAGTCTAGTCTTAAAAACGACCCGAGCACAAAACTCACTGTGACAGGAGCAGAGACAGTTGATGGGAACCGGATATAGCAAGTCAGGTCAGCGTGACACACCGGCGTCGGCGGGGGCAGCTGTCAGCTGCCTGGCAGGAGCGATACTCCATATAACACACCAGTGACCCAGACAGCCATTTTCCACTTTCTCCGACTGATTGGGAATCATGTGTCGTCACGTCTCGATATGGCGACGACAACCAATTCTCCATTTCTGAGAAAAAGTCATGTACAGCGGCCTGGTTTGGGGTTATCGGTACTGATCCTACATTGGAATGATGGGTGTTTATGCATTACTGTCAATTAAAGGTGCAGTGTGTCATGTTTGTCACTTGTAAAAAACATTATAATAAAAACAATAATACAGCAATATTTTCAGGAATTTATAATCACCTTAATATCTTATTTTTTTCCATTACCCTTCAATGAGCCCATTAGTCTATATTTACATGAGGTGCGTTTTGGTCACATATTAATTGAGATTGACATTATTTGATAAAAAAGTCATAGTGAGATTATAAGAGTCAAGAGTGATAACAATGCAATGTATAGTGCAAATATTAAAATACTAACGGATCTTGTTATCTGCGCAGAACAAACTGAAAAGCCAACTTAAGCGAAGCGAACATCTATTCTGGGTGGGAAGAATTTGATGTGAAGTCTTTAATTGCTGCTGGATGTTTGAAGAAGGGGAGTGAGTGACGGTCTGTGTTTCTTAATAATATGGCAATTACCTCCCCGAGTGCAAAACCTTGAGAATCTAAAAGTATTAAGAAAGAAACCGACCTTTCACGAGACATTTCCCCAGTAAAGGTGGAGGGTGACATTAAATTTCATTTTCCTGGCAGGCGGGAAACGTCCCCTCAACTGCAGTATAAATTCCGCCACGCTAATGGAGGCGCTGTTGCTTAATAAAATGAAAGCTTAAAAAGGTGCCTTTACGACAGGGTTTTGTTTCATCATCACTGGGGAGCCGAGGCCCATTATTATCACAGGATTATTTGTTGCCACCATTCCCCCGGCATCGCCTACTTAAGGCAGTAGCTGTAAAGAAGAGCGATGGGTCTCTAACGGGGAGATATACAGCGAGCGGGGGCCTCACGTGACAAATGAGTGGGTCGACCCAGGCTTATTTATGGCTACTTAAAGCTGTCGGTCGGAGATGATAAAGGGTGACCTCTTGATTAGAAAAGTGTTAAATTGTTCCGGGTCCTTGTGACCCGTGTCAGGAGCAGATGAGCAGCGGGGAAAAGGAGGATATTTTTTTCTTTCTTCCCAGTGGTCGGAGGGGAAGTTGGCATATGTGAAAAAAGATGAGTAAAGAGGCCATGGGTGTGTACGGCTGTCGGGAGAGGTGGGGCTCAATCTAACCTGGATTTGTAACGACCGGCTTCAGCAGGGAGACGCTCAGTTGTGGGTGTCGCGCTCCCAAAGTCAAGTGAAATGATTCTGTGGTGAAAAAACATAACTGACAAGATGAGAGAAGATAGCGGGATTTAATGAGGTAAGGTGCCAGGCCGGGTTCTCACAGGTGACGAGAGGAGGAATTGATTTTTTTCCAAAGAAAAATCAATTTGCAATCACCTGCATTATTACATTATGACCATTACTTGGAGAATTTCAAACGTGGCCGCGGAAGATGGAGCGAAGCGCCGCCCCCACCCCACCCCCCCACCCACCATTCACTTTCCTTGTCAATCCATTTCAATCAGAAACTGCTCAATTTATATATTCTGACAGCCAGTCAAAACTTGCGAAAATGTCCAATTGGTGATTTCACCATTGAACGTTTTTTGTCTCGTCTTATTGTGCGCAAGTTGAGAAAACTCAACTTTATGGGCCCGTTTAAAAAAATATCCGTCAATCACCCTGATGAGACAATAAATGTACGCTGCCGTGTTGGCAACAACACAGATCCTTTAATAGCAGAGCCTTTTTTTCAAACATATGGCTTCAAAATTTCAGATTGCGTATCTGCCATCTTCTCTATTAAATGGGTCTTCTGCAGCAATGCAGTTAAGCGGTACAGTTCAAAGACTGATAGGGCACTCTCTCTCCGCTCTTTTTTTTTTTTTTACTCTAAATTGCTGCTGCTGTGCCATCTTGTTAAGTGGATGGTTAAGTATCATGGTCTCGCTGAAGCGAGTGTTCTGTTGGCTGATGGACCAGGATTCGTGGAGAGATAGGGAGCCACTGACACCACACATTACCAGTGACTATCTCCACCGGTTTGATCACAACTCAAACCGCCATGTGATTCCTCACTCACAGCCATTAAAAAGAGAGGATTAAGCTCTGATGTGGCTAATTTTTTTCCCCTCCACCAGTGGAAAAAAAAATTTGCGTTCAAGAGAAGGAGGATTTCAAAGTGAGGAAACAACAACCCCCTGTGTCCTGCCTTCAGTCAATTAGTGGGCTAAAAACATGCACATCGTTCGTTGCAGTTGTGTAATCACTCATTCTTTCCCTTTCCTTTAATTGATCTTTTCAACTTCAGAGCCTCTATCCTTGATGAGTTTGTAATGAATTGAGAATGTTTCTTAATGGGCCTTGGAGCAATAATATCCACTCGTCTTTGGGCCTGAGGAAATGTGCTGTAGACTTTTGTTGTTTTTTTTGGTAAAGACTATAAACCTGCATTAATGACATCACAAAATGGTGACCACTGGTAAACAGGCAAAAAAACATACATGATTTAACTATAACTATGATTTCTGGTAACTATTTACGTCAACCATCATTGCTGATGTCAAGAAAACACTCCAGTCACACTAAGGTGGTGTCCACATGGAAAAGGTGTTTTTGAAAATGGGTAATTTAGAAAACGCTACCCTTTCATAATCATAAGGACTGCTAAAATGGGTACAAGGAGGAAGGAACAGTTACAATGCCACCTAGTGACATGGCATAGTTACAACAGCATATTCACACTGTTCGGGGATATTCCTGAACACTGAGTATCCATTTGTAAAGAATATCAAAATTCAAAGCACGAATCTTGTCTGTGGGCAAGCACTACTTTTACAGAGCATTGATTAGCTGTTTAATATTATTCATTGATCTGATGTACAAATTATATTGATTCCAATTCTGCACTCCTGTAGGGTTTCTAAAATACACCGTCCGAACATGACGCTGATCAGATGAACGGTTCTCGGGAGAAGCACTCAATAAAGATTTCTGGAATCTAATTTCTGTCTCCTTACCAGAATTCATCTTTGTTCCCATTCAGCTCCAATATTCCGCAAGCTGTTTGTACAGAGAAAGAAAATCAACTTTGGATTAAATTAGCAGTATGCTAATCGCGTTGGCCACGGTGGGTCAATGCTGCTAGTCATAAATGAAGTGCAGATGTGTCACACAACAAACGGGACAGAAGGCAGACAGAGCTTTAAAATTAACACAGCGGGGCAACAGGCTGCAGTTACTCACTGCCGGGGACAGGAGATGATAAAAAGCTGATTTGATTTCATTTGCCACAATCTGAGTGTCCCAGGCAACAGCAACTGTTCATGAGGACCGATGCCGTGCCAGTTTTCTTTTTTTCTTTTTTCCTCCCAACAGGCGACAGTAAAGATTCGCGTGAGCCAATTAGGGCCAATTAAAGCCTCATTACACTTTAATGTGTGACACAAACATGCTTTACAATGGCTTCCCTGGGAAGACATGGATTTTGACAAGTGATTTCCACGCAGGTGTAACCGAAACAGTGCCATCATCAGCATTTGTGTTTTGCCATGTTACAAAAAGGTGCAGCGTGTGAGATTTCCTTAAATGTTTGTCACTTTCTATAAAAATAGAATTACAAAACAACGATATAGACATTTTTACAAATGTATACTTATGTCTACCTTTGCCGTTGTGTGCTGGTAATTATGCTATGAATCTACTGGTCTGGCCCACAAGCGATCAAACTGGGCCGTTATGTGGCTTCTTGAACCAAACAGAAGCCGGAGCGCGAGGCGCCTCCGTCAATCATGAGATTATGAAGACTTTCAAAGTGAGTGCTGATAAAATTCAGCCGTAACTAATATAGATTAGTTATTAAACGGTAATGTGATAATTCCACACATCAGTGGTGGACTTTAGGTTGTTTTTTTTACAGCGCCGTGAGCAGTTGCTGGGTCATGATGAAAGAACGAATGTCTCACATTTCAACCTCGAGCTTTTGCACTTATCTGGCTGAGATAGCACCACACATAGGGTTCTTTCTCTCATCCCACGAAATGAAGGGTTTATTCACTGGATGGGAAATAGACTGGAATTCCATCAGCATATGGAGGAATACAAATCTTGATGTAATCTGGTGTAATTACCTGCTTCTCCTTTAGGATCACCTCTATTCGCACAATGATCTAGTTTTATTTGCCTCCACTTTCACCTCGGTGAGGTAAAATAGGAATTAGGTTTCAGCCTATCAATGGCCTTTCATTACAAATATGGACACCTACAGAGCGAGAGGCTCCCCATGATTTCACATCTCTAGGGGTTGATTTACATATCACTCTCCGTCACAGGATGCTGCTTTTGAATGTCAGCGTGACCACACAGGAAGGAAGTCTACTGCCATCTTGTGGTATGCAAAGAGAATGAAGCTCAACCTCATTGTCAATGCAAAACGAGTCCAAACATCAGCGTGCGTCATGAGCAGCAGGTCTCCAGCAGAGAACCGGCTGTTACGACTTTAAATTAGGTGCATGACTTACAGACAGAGGCGTGAGAACGGGCATTTTACCTTACGTAGTGTGAGGATATTAAAGCTAGATGAGATTAATGCTATGTGACTAAGATTCTATGAGGATCTCTTTATTTTCTGGACATCCTGTGCAGTTGGAAACAAACAAACATTTCAAAAAAGCTGACGTCACAGCAGTAAAAGTGGACGTACTAAACACCGGTGAGTTCAATGACAACTGAAGTCTACCACAGGTTCTCCTGCATGCTCGGGATGGTGAGGCGATGGACATGCAACTTCACCTCTAGAGGTGACCAAATCTTACACACTGCACCTTTAAGGGTCATGCATCTCAAGATTCCCATGAGGCACACTTGCAGAGGAGAACTCACAAACACATTCAGCCTGGTGAGCTCCTTGTTATGTCGCGCTGTGTTGGTGATTGGTCAGCCCTTAAGTACGTGATTCAAATGAGATTATTTGCGAGTGAGGAGAATTAATCAAGCTCGGAGCCGCTGGAGCTGTGAGTAATGAGGATGGAAATGGGCCACAAGGAGGATGTGATGAGGATTAAGAGAGCATTCAGGTAACGTCGCAATAAACCGTCTTAGGAAAATAACATGCACCACGGACTTTTGGGCCAAATCACTGATACGTAACAAATTTACCCCGATGAGGGTATGCAACATTTTTATGAGAACAAAATATGGGCTCAAACAATTGTAATACCTGATTATCATTGAGCCACAAACCATATCCACAATGTGTGTGGGGGGGAAAGTGTCAGCATGTACAATAAACAGATGGTAAAGATTTTCTTCAATTCGTCATATGCCCAGTTAAAGTGCTAAAGACTGGAAATGGTGATGACACATGACAGCTGACTGCATCATTTGACACTTTTTTTAAATCAGCGTTTATCATTCCCCAATCTAATTAACTATACAATATGATTTCCTCAGTATTTTGGATGGGAAAGAGGCAAAGTGAACATATAACCAGATAAAAATGAGTTATCATAACTATGTGCAATGCAGCCACCTAGTGGCAGGAAACTGTAGCAATTGGTTTTGCTACTCCTAATAGTAAATTGCACACTGAGGCTCTGACTGACTCAGTAATGTACCACAGGGAAAATTTGACAGTGATCTAACACGAGATAGACTCCATCCCTCTTGAGCTTGTTAAAAATTGAGACCAAGATAAAAACGGGCATTATTCCCTCATCCGTCTTTTCTAAGCCTCATCAACACACGGTTTTATTCAGTATTCGAATTACAGCTGCATAAGCCCAATCAAATCAAAGCCGAATTGTTTGGCTTTTCCTGTCGTGGTCATCAGATCACCCCTAGATGTTGATAATCTCATGGAAAATAGCTTTTCATTCCCGAGCAAAGACGTTTTGGCCACACTGGAGTGATGCCCAGAGTGGAGGCGTCCATCACGATTCATTTCGCTGACCACATTTGTGAGCAAAAATCTAAAAATGGCAAATACGTGCCAATCATATCACTGGCAATTACCATCTTGGTAAGATGGCGATGCGATGAATGTGAATGGACACAATTATAGACTCTACTCTGGCATGAGCTTGGTTTGATTGATAGGCAATGGTCCATTAGCGTCACAGGGGCTGTTATAACACATACAGCCTGGCCCTGGACCTACACGCAGACAAGAAAAGGTTAAGGTGCTTAATAATAGCCTATCAGGGAAAGACGGAGCAGAGTACATCTCGCGCTTGGGTGGACTTCCAACATGCTCCGCTGTCATTAAGATCCTTTATATACTGGACATGCTTGAAAAAAGAAACAAAGAAAATGTTACTGTCACCTAAATAACATAATGCCTTCATTTGTATTCTGGTCACAAACCATAGACCGTGTATAAAGATGGATGTGGCGTCCATGACGTCACCCCACATGTTTCTGCAGAGCGCTCATGAGGCTCGTAAGTGGGCGGGTTCACTCGTCAACATCTTGCCTGTGCCTAACTCCTCCTACGTCCTGGTTCATCCAAAAATGGGCAAAGAGGCGGAGCAGAGGAAGAGCTGGGGTGGGACCATGGTGCTGTCTCAGCATCCAGACGACACCCGGCTGTCACTGAAGAAGCCACGCCCTTAATTATGCATAATTATAAACCTTGATAGAATCAAAATAACATACTGCACAATTGTCATGAGAAAAATGTGGCTGACTGAGGCCAAAACCATAGTTTGTGCCAGGCTTTTAACATGTTTAATTCACCTCTAAAATTCACCATTTTAACATGAGAGTCTATGGGGACTGACTCGCTTTCGGGGCCAGCCTCAAGTGGCCGCCCTGTGAACTGCAACTTTTTCAACTTCTGTATTGGGCTTATCCATAAACCCTGGAGGCTGATGCTGCCTAGTGTTCCCCCGAGTTAAAAGCCTGTCTCGATAATCACACACAAAAGGGTTTTCCACCGTTTCCATTATCATTTGCCACATTAAGAAATGTACAACAAAGCGAACAAGGGGGCAAATGTAGACTCTTGTACAACCTTATAATGACCCAGGGAGTAATCTGTGGATCTTGATGAAACTAATTTTTACGGGGCTCCGATATTTATGAGTGTGTTCAATTTGGTGCGGCTCCGCTGACTTTAAGGGGACTATTGGGCCTTAGTGGAGGAATGCACCGCGCTGAGTCTAATCATTTAGTGTTGCCAGTGCTCGGAAAGCCTCTTGGCTTGTTGGGATTAAATCTTTGCGATCACGTACGGGCCAGCATTGGACAGGGAAAGCCGAATTAAGAGCATTCCTCGTTGAAGAGTGAGTGACAAGGCCTCAGCCCGTGCTGCTGTTGAGGTTTCCCCTCAGAATAGCAACCTACACCACAGAGTCAAGCCAGGCTGTCTAGTTAGCACTTCGGCGGCAGCTCTCTGTGGTTCCTCAGGACTGGAATGTGAGCTATGCAGCGTGACATTTCATCAATATAAGGAGGGTGGGCTAAAGGGGGGTGGGGGGGCGGGGGGTTTAATCCCTAATCCAGCCGGTTTATATGGGCTCAGGTCCACTCAAGGGCCTATTCAGATGCATTAGAGGTTCTGCATGTGGAAGGACAAGCGTGACAGGACATTGGAACCTTTTGGATTTGGTGCGAGTGGATGCTATGCCCGTCTGACCGAGGCAGACTCTTCCCCCACCATGTGGCGTGTCAAGGTGTTATTCCATTCACCTCGGTTTCCACGGTGAGCCATTTCACCGTGGCACACTTTGAATTGGAGGGGCCAAAGCGCGATTGTGTCGAGGCGTCGAACAAGCGTGAATTTTGACCTGTTGGTGTAGCTAAACAACAAAAAAGAAAACATGCAGGGATGGGGGGGGGGGGATCCATTTCGAGAGCCATGCTGCTAATGCGGCAAAGAAACAAAGAAGTTTCCATGGAGAGGACGCGAGTGGATGCTATGCCCGTCTGACCGAGGCAGACTCTTCCCCCACCATGTGGCGTGTCAAGGTGTTATTCCATTCACCTCGGTTTCCACGGTGAGCCATTTCACCGTGGCACACTTTGAATCGGAGGGGCCAAAGCGCGATTGTGTCGAGGTGTCGAACAAGCGTGAATTTTGACCTGTTGGTGTAGCTAAACAACAAAAAAGAAAACATGCAGGGATGGGGGGGGGGGGGATCCATTTCGAGAGCCATGCTGCTAATGCGGCAAAGAAACAAAGAAGTTTCCATGGAGAGGACATAACAGGAATTCTAATAGAGTCGCCTCCCAGAGGGAAATTGGATCAGCAACTGCAAAAACAAAGCGTCTTAGAGTCGACCATTGATGTTTATCACCTGCTGCCTGTTTTTTGTCTGAACTATCTTGCGCATCGCGGTCGGTGCCAGTGACACACTGTAAAAGCAGAAAACCGACATAGTTCAAATGGTTCCGTGATGAGAGCAAGGTCCAATCTGGTGCTTGACCTTGGGAGTATTTATACCTCATTCTTCATCTGATCTTATCTGCCCAAAGTCACACAAGCCACTGATCAATGACAAGAACAACTTATACCACATAAATGCCACAGCCTCGATGATGTAATATATTGTAATATAATTAGTGCAGCACATGGGGAGGGGGGTGGGGGTGGGGGGGGACTTGTTCACAACATGTGATCTTCGTGAGGTGAGGTGAGTGTTTGACATTGAGTTTAAACATCGAAGCAACACCGCAGACCCATGGAGGGTATGAATTCCAGCCATATTCCTGTATTAAAGGTGTAATGGGCAGGATTAGTTGGCTGGTGTTTGTAAACACACCAAAGTTAGCAACCTCTACCCTGGCAAATAACACCAGCAGCTCTTGACTCATAGCATAGTGTGTTGTTTATTGTTGAAATGCAGATACTACCTTGAATATTGCCTTTCAGAAATGTGCTGCACAGCATAACAATAGCACAATAAGAAAGATGGAGAGCGGTGTCTCATAATCGTGTAGACTACAACACCTTTAATGTCCACAATAAGAAAACAGTCTGTTACCTACTCACAAGTTCAGTGAAAAGTTATTTGCCGTCTAATGCAGGGGGGAGTCAAACATGAGGCCCGTGGCCCAGAACAGGTCCGCTAGAGGGTCCAATCCGGCCTGAGGGAAGACTTTGCGTAGTGTATTCGTACTGATGTATTTTGATGCAGAGTATTTTACTTACATTCAAAACTGTACCTGGGAAACATCTGAAGTTGTTGTTGTTTACAGGTCCTCATGCTAGGATTTTACTGGTCCGGCCCACTTGAGAAATTTTGTTTAAACACCCCTGGTCTGAATTGTTATTAGTTTTTCATCCTGAAGTGTCAAACTGAATATGGGCTGCACCAGTAAAACGTATTTTATTGCTTATGTTAGAAATATTCAAACTGCTCAGCTTTTGCTGAGCTTTTGGTTGAAGCCTGATCCAATAACTGATCCTTACAAACGCCAATAACCAGCAAACGAATAAACTGTAAATAAAAAGAAAACTAAAATAGAGAGAATAAACCAGACGTTGATCCGCTATCCTGTCATGTATGTGTGTGAGTGCGGTCTCTGTGTTGTGGGAGAATCCGATGGCACAACCTTCATGAACCCGCCAATCACTTTCTTGTCAGCAACTGTTGGAGGAAAGTTGAGCACGCTGTCATCAGTAATTACCGCACTGAGGGAAACTTCACTACTAACTTGTCATTGGTAGCCCGTCCCCTATCCTTCCAGCTCTATTCATGCCCCGTTACCTCATGCAGCCCCCCCCCTCCCCACCCCCCACGCCCCCAAAACACTCCCCTTCAATAATAACACCCCTGCTTTGAGCATCTATGCGGCTGCACAGGGAGGAAGCCTCTCCTTGAAGGTCCATCATCCAGGCACGACCTCGGCAGGCGGCAAAAGCAAAAACGGTTTCTCCCCCCGGAGGATTTAATATCCAGTAAAAAAATTTTTAAAAAAAACCCAAGAGGCGGCAGGTTCATATCCAACCTATAAAGCAGAGGTCCGGTGGGTGCGAGTGAGGACAGAGCTGGAGACAGGTAAGGCACTTTTCTTCTCTATTTGTTTTTGGGTTGCCGGAATGAATTAAGGCCGTGTCTCCCGACACCGGGGTCGGGCCTCGTTTTCCTCATGACATCCAGACGGAGAACAACTGGAGTTTACACGGCGTTCTGGAGAGGAGACAGAGTTTTTTAGGGTTGTTTTATTTATTTTTTTTACAGGAGGATACGAGGTCAAAGGTCACTCTCCAGTTGTTGAGCACGGAAGGAATGGTGCCGTGTAAAATACCAATGCTGTCTTTAGTGTATGGTAAACAATGTAGCTCTGTGTTATCAACCCAATAAAGGGAACTTTCAGAAAAATGAAATCACCCGCTCACGTTGTTTTCACTGCTCTCGATATACAAATATAGCACATTGGTCTATTGACAGCATTTAATACTGAGCACCTGACCACTGAGGTCTGTCTGCGGTCAGACGGTGGGGGGGGGGGGGGGGGGGG
>JAFBJT010013267.1:22553-33661 GCA_016785325.1 Chascanopsetta lugubris | reverse complement strand
CTATGTATATTTCTTCTTTCACTCATAAAGAGATTTTGTTTCTTTATCTTTAAATAAGATTTAAAGCTGTGTAAAAAAACAACAAAAAAAACAAAAAAAAACGATTTACTTGCTGAAGTTAAAAGCCAGATATTATGGTCTGGACAAAAATAATCAACATCACTGCAAATATAATTAAATGCCTACCACAATGTGAACCCACAGCCACAGTATAGCTTGACCTTGTGCTTCGAACTGATTAAACTCATTTCCTCTCATGCAGGTTTCTCCCTCGTTCATCGCTACATTCAACATTTTAATGAGGTGTCTGGGAACAAGTCAGGTGATATGATGCCTCTGTGCTGCACATAAATAAAACGTTCTTTGCCGTAACTGCACCTAGCTATATTCATCATGGAGTAAATATTGAATAATACATGAGGTATTATTGAATACCATGTGTTCTCATGACCTGCTCTGTCTTTATCTTGATAACCCGAATCATGCGTTTACTCACCGCCGAGTGGCATCGGTTGCCCTCGGTAACGAATCTGACAGTATGACGGTTCTCCTGTGTCTGCCCTTGGATTAATATTCATTAATCCCCCTGATTAATGCCTTTCTTCATCGATTGTGCCGCGATCCTCGATCTCCGCACGTCAAAAGCATGATAATAAGATGCCCAACAGCGAGGCAGGTGTGTGTTGGAGATAATAGAATGGGTTTAATGCCGTGTTGTTCGATTTGAGTATATTAATATGAAGCTTGCTAACCTGCATTGTCATGAATATGAATTAGGGCTGAAAGTAAGAACGCAAGCTAAAACAAAAAAAAAATGTGGTTACAAATTAACAATAAATATAAATAATGACTTGACCCTTGACATTTTTTTATCTTATTACTGGATTATTTGCCTTTTTTTTTTATTTGTATGCATAAATTAATAGGACTGTGAATAATTGTATTTTATCAAGTAACATGAAAGAAGTTCAGGCCAAGAGAACAAAATGTACTGTAAACAAGAGGAGGAGTTGCGAGCATCTGTCTCTTCACATTGTTATTTTGAGGTTATGTGTGTTGTTGTATTTTCACAGTAAAAGGTGTAATGTTTACAAGAATGTGTGGAAGAGTAAAATTATCCCTCATAATGGAGGAGGCATTCGTATTAAGGACACCTGTTCGACTTCTCGTTAATCTACTTATTTTATCAGCCAATCGCACGGCAACTTACTGCTGAAGTGAGCATTACAACTAGAGACAAATAATATGAGTTCATTTGAGCGAGGCAGGATTATTTCAGAAACTGCTGATCTAGCAAGATCTACTGGACTTATCAAAGTGGCTGATGAGTGTAGAAGTGGGCTTTAAAATTAAAACCTTGGGAGACTTGGGTTTTTGATGCTCTGTCAAACACACCGTCAAATCTCATACCTCAGATTTACATTGAGTATGGGATCCAACATGGCGGCGTGTGGAGACGCAGCAGCTAGATCAGCGTTCAATGACAATGTTTGTTATCCACAACACTTCTGCTATAGCCAATACGACCAAAAGCATTTTGTTTACATTCTTATCTTACATTAAAAAAAGATTAGTTTCTTCTGTGCAAAATATTTTTTCTTGTTTATGCCGTCTTTCTGCAGTCGCCACCCGCAGGAGATCCAAGACTCCTGGTGTGATCATCACACAGTACGAGGTGGTACTGCCAGAGGGAAAGACCACCCCGGACTTTGAGTTCAGACCAGTTCCTGTGACCACCCAGGAAGGTGAGTCTCATTTTATCACCACACTGCAGTGGAACTAATGTATTTGTACAGGTGTGGTGCGGGAGTGCTTGAATTAATCATAGCAGTTGGTATTGTTTTGTTATTTTTTTTATTCAAGTTTCTTTGTAGTAATAAAACTGCGACAATAAAGATGTGGCAATTCCACAAACACCACAGGGAGGGTGGCAGTTTTTAGGGCCGTGGTGCGAGGGGACCCCAAACCAGAGGTGTCGTGGAAAAGAGCTAAAGGAAACATTTCAGACAAAGACAAATACAAGATTAAACATGAGGAATCCACTGGGGAGTGCCGACTAGAGGTGAGTGGCTACTTCTTTCTTTAAGTTTCTTTCCAGCAAAGTCAAACTTCCTTGTGTTTTCGTGAATATTGCGGATTCTAAAAGGAAATCATCCGTCTACGGCGTCTGCATTTCATTTTTCCAGATCCACAAAGTATCGGCTGCCGACGCCGACATGTACAAATGCTGCGCCGAAAACACGTATGGAAAAGCCGTCTGCACCACTACCTTAACTGTGACTGACGGTAAGCGCCGTTCAATACAGTTACAATGTGTATAGACTGCTAGTGGTAAAAAAATAAAAATAAATATCAACCAAAAATCTCACCCAAATTTGCCTTTTCCAGATGCTACAAATACGACAGATTTCAGAAAACTGTTGAAAAGAAGGTACGAAAAACAAAAAACAAGTATAAAACACTTTTAGAATGTCTTTAGGGACGCATTTCCTTCCTCGTTCACCGGCTGCATGTATTTTGTTCGTGATCTCTAGTAAACCCGATCGAGCAGATGGGGAGGCCAACGAGAGATTCTGGGATGTGATGCTGAACGCTGACAGACGAGACTATGAGCGCATCTGTAGTGAGTTTGGCGTCACAGATTTGTACATGGTGCTCAAGAAACTGGACGAGAAGAGGCGGGAGAAGATGCAGAATAAGCGTCAGGTATCTCAGACTCACTCTCCACTCTCACTCTCCACTCCACCTAGCATACTGGGTGTCGAGATAGTGATGGTCCTCACTCACCACTGCCATGCACAGCAGAAATGAAGCCATCTCTGCGCGGCTTTAAAGGCGCAGTGTGTACGATTTGTCATATTTTTAGAAGTGACAAAAATGACAGAAATCTTACGCACTGCACCTTTAATTTCTTAGGATTTTATTCCAAGCATAAAACTTCGATGTTGTCCCCAGGACCAGGATGGTGCGATTACTTATGATAAAGACTCGACAGTGAATCACAGTGTGAACAGCGCTGGATGGAAAAAGGATTTCGACATAAAGAGTCTGATACAGGAGAACACGGGTCTGACTCAGGTCAGCGCTGAACAGCTCAAACTCCTGGAGTCTGCCATCAATAAGGGAGATACCGAAGAGCTCAAGCTCCTCCTTACGGCGACTAAGGGTGGGTTCGAGGTGACAAAGTATTCCGTCCATCCAGTCTCAAGTTTGTTCATAATATCAAAAGTAGATTTGTCTCTTTTATCCCACAGCATCAGCTGCCGACTTCGTCGTCAAAATCCAGAAGATTAAAGCGGAAGAGCGGGAGGACGCTCTCTTCGAGTGTGTCCTGACACACCCACTGCCCAGCATCACATGGATGGGCAATGGCGACGCTTTGGAGAACGGAGAAAAATACAACATAACAGTGACGGACAACAAATTGATCCACAGGCTGCTGATCAAGGACTGCGATCAGCAGGACAAAGGCATCTATTCGGCAATGGCGGCCGGTACATCCTGCGGCGCCTGGCTGGTGGTGGAAGGTATCACCTGCACAACAACGGCCCATTGGTGTCATTTTGACAAAGAAATGTGAGTTGTAGCACGCGTCCTTTGTGTTGTTAGATGATGGTGAGCCCGCGAAACCACGAAAACATACCGTGGCAGGTGGAGCCGGGATCGACCTTGAGAAAGTGGCCGAGGAGCAAGAGTTGAAGAACCAGTTGGAGATGCAGAAGATTCTGGAAGCTGTGCAGGCAAAGTACGACGAAGGAAAAGTCCAAGGAGGGAATGAATTAACCAGCGATGGAAGAGATGGTGACATGAGTGCAGTCACGGGACAGGATCAAACCGCCGGAGCTGAAGAGGATGACTCGGCGAATGCCAAAGCCCAACCGGAGCAACCGGGAGTCAAAGGGAGCAAAGGGGAAGCAAAGAAAACAAAATCCCGACAAGGAGGCAAAGCATCAAAGTCGGATGTTTCGAGGAGTGGAACACAAACAGAAGTGAAGGCAGATGACCAGGAGAGTGAGAAACGTGGTCAAGTGGATGTTGACAAGGTAACAGGTAAAGTCGATCTATGCTCAATCACAGCGTCAATGAGTGTGTGGATTACTAACCTTCAATGGATGTCAAAGGTGCAATTCATAAAATAAGCTCCTCTATGCAAATGCCAAAGAGATTCAACGACAATCTAGAGTAATATTTAAATAATTCAGCTTTTAAAACACATTTAAAAAATGGGCAGCAGCAAAAACATTGTCCGGTAGCGGATTGTGCATTTTTTAGTGATTGCCCTGCAATTCACGGGATGCCTGTCCCAAGGTGTAACCCAAGGACAAAAACTCTCCGTAAAACTCTGCACCTCAAAATAAAAGAGGCAACGCATGGATGGATATTATTTTTCATCCCCAGCTGCGGATGAAGAGGAATATTCAGAGGAGAGTGACGACCTCAGTGAAACCACCGATGATCCTGCATTAAAGCATGGTCAAGATGCAGAAGGTAAATGCCCCCCCACCCCCCAGCCCTCACCCAACACCCCACCTCCAACTGCACACACGACTTGTTTGCAACTTATTCATTCCATTTCAAGCAGCAACAAATTTATTAAAGCATCATTTTGCTACAAAACAGACAAACACTTTGACAAGAAAAGAATATAATGTGCAACTATTGTGAGGAGTCAGGAGGCATTCTAACAGTGAAGCTGTGCTCGGGGCGCCCTCTGCTGGAGCATGAGCTACTTACTCCAGACCATCTGGGCACTGTTTAGAATTCATATGGGTCTTTAAGTTGCGAGTATGATCTTGTTTAAAACAAGATTCAGATTTCAAAAATAAAGTGACAGCCCCATGTATCCACGTAGAAGCAAATACAAATATTTCACCACTGATTCCACATTTTAAATTGGGTGTTGTGTTTGTTTCACTGGAAAATGTAATTGTTAGCAACAGGTCAAAGCCAAGTGACTGATTCAGATGGAAACATCATCAAGTCTGGGAAACGCTTAAAGGGCAAAAAGAAGGTTCACTGGAAATCTGAAACACCAGGTGAGAATACAACATGGCTAATACTATCTATTGTTTTGCATGGAACTGTTTTTCTTTTAATTAATCTATTATTACAAGATAGATTATATGGTACTAATTCTTGGAAAAAGCAATGACCAGATATAATTATATGTTTTGTTCTCATTTGTTTTATTAAGACAAATGCAAATTAGGATGATACTAGCTATAAACAACAGAAATAAAAATGTACTTTACGGAGTCATTCAAATTGCAATAGGGAACGTGAGCATCTGGAACACCACTAATTAAACACTATTTCCTCCTCCATTAGTGTGATGTAGTTTTAAATGAATGCAAAAGGAATCCTCTCTCTGGTGGATCAACACCGTCTTTCCAATAACAAACAAATTAAGTAAACTAATACAATATGACAGCAGCTGTGTATGTTTCTGATGAGCTACAAGTTCTGTTCTCTAGTCTTCAGGAGTGTTCAAATCACTGTATAAAACCACAATGTCTCAATAATAAAAGATAAACGAGCACTATATAAAACTCTGTGTCTCCAACACAGATTCAAATGAACCACTGAGTGAATATGATGAAAGTGAGAGTGACGACAATGAGGATTCTACAGGTGAAGAAAAGAGTCATCGGCACCCAGAAGAAAAACAACAGCAGGCCAGCGCAGACAATGGTCAGAGATGAAAAGTGCATAAAGGAATTCTCTTGTACAATGCTCAAGTTTAATCATTTCCCTTTTAAGTAAATCATAGAAAAAAACATTTAGGACTAAGACTAAGAATTAACATTGATATAAATGTCTCCCAGAAACCAGTGATGGAGAAAAGGTGGACAATAGCACAAATTCTACCAAACGTAAAAAGCGTAAAAGACGGGTTCCGCTTATAGAGGACGCAGTGATCGGTGAGTAACGTTGCGACACACACATGTAATACAAGCGTGTGCGTGCAAATTCTGATGAGTGCCAGTCTGATATGCATCGAGTATGATGTATGTTTGAATGCAACGTACTACTCCAGACCATCAGGCCTCGATCCATCTTAGAAATCTCATCAGTGACGTCACCCAACACTCTCTGACTTCCTGCGTTAGATCCCGGCGTCCAGTTCATCTGTGGACTGTCTGACGTGAGTGCGATCATCAACGAGGCCGCCGAGTTCACATGCAAGCTCAGCAGTGAAGACTGCGAGGGAGTCTGGTTCAGAGACGGCAAAAAGGTCTGTGCTATGGGTCAAAGTCACAAAGCTGGGCCAGTGTCCGTTAAGAAAAGGCTCTAATTCATTTGAAAGAGAGAAAAATGTTCTGGTACATTAGTTAAGTTCAAAATCTATTATGTCATGGATCATCAACAATTCCACTGAGCAGGCGCTTTTATCCAAAGCAGTGCACAGGGATGTGGATGGCGAGGAATTGAACCCACAACCTCATGCATTCAGGGTGCATGCTCTTCCTCTGAGCTACACCCACCTTCTGCTATGTTAACATGATGGAAGACCCTCAAAAATGTGACGTCACAGCTGATAGTGAAATAAAGTTGTCTCTGTCGCCCCCTGGTGTCTGACTAGAGACCAATACAGCTTTGTTCTTGCTCCCAGGGCTGCGAGAACAGAGTTACTCTGGTCAGGACATCATCACCATTCATACTTCACAAGAACTTAGAATGTAGAGGACATTTCTGACCAATCACACAACAGCTGTTGGACACAAGGAGAAGAACAAAGTTCTGTCCAGCTGACGCGTCAAGAACGAGCTGCAAGAACTCCCAACACCAGGGCTGCAAGAACAACATGACATCATTTTGTTCTCGCCGCCCTGGGAGCAAGAACAAAGTTCTCTGTGTTGACCTTACCTTACATAGGTCAGAGCTCTGTCTCCAAGAGAGTGGAGGAATCTTGTTTAGAACCGCCCCCTGTCAACTTTTGTGAAATTAAACTTCCTGATTCATCCCAGAATCTGTTGCTAACTGACAAGAAACCCCCTCATGTTCCAGCATTGTCATCTGTCATGTGATGTGCTTCAAATACCTGGCAGATGTTTGGATGCTGAGTGGGACGCAGCACAGCTGGACTCCCATTCATTCAGCGCAGGCAGTTTTTCTGATCTGAATGACCAATTAACTTTTGTTTCATTTCCACCCATCTGCCGCCTCTGCTGTCAAGATATCCCCAGATGAAAACTTCATTATCACTAAGGATGGTGCGATCCATAAATTAATGATAATCAGATGCGCTGAGGAGCACTCTGGGAAATACCGCTTTGAAGCAGATGGGCGTAAAACAGAGGCCATGATCAACGTCAGAGGTTTGAGAATTCATCACGGAAACACTACGGCTGTCGGATATGCTCTTGTAAACGTATGGGTTGACCTTACTGCCCCGTTTCTATTTGTCAGATCCTCCGAGGTTCCGCCCCGATGACCTCGGTGCCTTTACTGAACCAGTGACTGTCAAAGTCGGGCACAGCGCCATCTTCAAACTGCACTTCCTCGGCCATGAGCCCATGAAGATCCAGTGGTTCAGGGAGGGGGAGGATCTCCACGCTGACGGCAACACAAAGATCGAGAGGTTCGCCAATCACAGCCGCCTGCTCCTCAGCAGGTGCCAGAGGAAGGAAACGGGAGAGATCAAGATCAAGCTCAAGAACGAGCACGGCTTCGCGGAGGCCCTGTCACAGCTAATCGTGCTGGGTGAGTCCTTGTGGATGATCCAGAGAATAAACAAAACAAAACAAAAATCGAGACAACTCCTCACACGACAATAAACGTTTCAGACAAACCCACATCGCCCCTGGGTCCTGTAGAGGTCATGGAGAACTCGCGTGTGTGCATCGAGTTTCGGTGGCGCCCTCCGAAGGACGACGGCGGCTCGCCGGTGATCAACTACCTGATCGAGCGGCAACAAGTGGGACGGAACACCTGGAAGAAAATCGGCGAGATCCCAGGTGTGCCCACGTTCCGGGACACGGAGGTGGAGCACGGGCGGAAATATTGTTACCGCGTGCGAGCGGTGACTGCCGAGGGTACGAGTGACGTCATGGAGACGGAGGACATACAGGCCGGAACACTGGGTGAGCAAAGACGTCAGGTGCTCGCACTTATTGTCTCACCGCCATGGTCACAGATATGTGCACTATTAAAAAGTGCGGTGTGTACGATTTGGTGACATCTAGAGGTGAAGTTGCATGTTGTAGCCATCACCTAACCCTCTGAACCACTGAAGGTTCAATCATAAGTTTCCAATTCAACCTCCTGAAAACCCAGCGCAGAAATTAGCAACATGCACCTCCGTGTGCCACAACACACAACAAGCTGAAAAAGCCTCATTCGACACCAAACAATAATCACACCGGTCCAGTACAGAACATCTACCACCAACTCCACACGCACGAAGCAAAGAGTAATGGCTTGATCTTACTGTTGGAGGCTTGAATCATCAGTCCATGGAACACTCGGATCTCCTGTGGGTTCAGAGAAAGGTCTTCTTTCTCTGCAGTCCACTCTCATGTACTCCACTCGAACAGGTGGAAGAGTTCCTTCCAGGTTGGAGATGTGTCCCCTCCAGGTGACGATCCGGTTTTTAACTCTTTAATCCTGTGGGAGAAGAAGAGAATGATCTGAGCTGAAGATGCCACACCACTGACAAAGGCAGATGTTGGCCTGCGCTCCTTAACCTCCCCAAGCATTATACAATGTACTTTGATTTTCTTTATCTGGTGTTGAAAATTGTAGATGACATAATCAATATCAGAATTCCAGAAAAAACAATGTTAACAACAATGTTGTGTTTGTCACTGACTTGTAAATATGTTAATCAGTATTTTTCTTTTTCTATTTTTGAAATACATTTTAGTTCAACTTAATTAATTCATATTCCATCAAAAATAATTGTCATTAGTTTGTCAGCATCTTTCAATTATTTCTCATAACACACATTCACATTGATAAGTGAGATCATGCATTATATATTTGTCCCGTTTGTCTTTCATCCGTCGATAATGTGTTGGTAACTAGACAATGTGTTTGTTATTCATTTGTCCATAACATTTCACAGCTTGTCTTAATTGTGCCCAGGACTTGCTCGCATGTGTTAGCATTGGTTGTTTGCTAGCATCAACTAGCATGTTCATGTCCAACATTAGTGTGACATCACGGCACTTATCATCATCGTGAACACTTACCGCTTTGTTGACGTTGAGAAGGACACTTTATCTTCATATGTAAGTTGAGAGAAGTTGTAAATCTTCGTATTATTTCGCGTAGTCCTCTGCAACTGTCGTCGAGGCTCAGTCCGTGGGAACAAATTAGCGACAGCTGCACAGGTGTGCTCCAGTGACGCCGGCTCTGACGCTTCTGAACACACTCTCACCGTCCATGACTCTCACACATGCGCAGTGGCAGCTGGTATTGACTAGCCACACCCACCACGTTAACATGGATGGATGAAACCCGGATGTTGGTTTATATGTTATTGTTTTTTAGTAACCACAACGATAATAATAATAACAAAAACAATAATAATAATAATAGAAGCGAGAAGAATAGAATACAATAGAACGTTTTTTATTGATCTCACAATGGAGAACTTCACGTTACAGCAGCTCACAATAACGTATTAAAGTGAACATGGCAAACGGCTGAATAAATGTGATGATGATGATTTTATTATAATAATATGACGATGAGAGAACATCTTGATAATTTCAGCATTTCTCAAACAAAACGCCAATTCTCAAATCAACATCACTGCTGCCCCCTGCTTCTCAGTACAAACCTTGTCTAACTAAATGGGTAACAATCATTCAAAATATAATAAAGAGATAATTGGTCTGGAGAATAAGACATTTCTCTCCGTCCCTCAGCGTTTCCTGGCCCTCCTGCGCCCCCTAAGGTGGTCAGTGCCTTTGATGACTGTATTCATCTTTGCTGGCTTTCACCCATTAATACTGGAGGCTCACGTATCCTGGGTTATATTCTGGAGAAACGGAAAAAAGGGAGTAATCTCTGGACTGTGGTAAATGCCAAGGATGAGCTGATTAAAGGAAAGAATCTTTCTTTTTTTTTTTTCAAATTAATTCAGTGCCATTGGTTTAGAGTGAGGCTATAACTTGTTATTGCTCTTCTTTCTACAGAGAAGAAATATTCAGTGAAGGATGTGGTGGCAGGTATGGAATACGAATTCAGAGTCACTGCCATAAACCTCTCAGGAGTTGGAGAATTCAGCAACCCCTCTGAGTTTGTTTTTGCAAGGGATCCCAAGCGTGAGTGGTCCATGCTATAATCAATAATAAACACGAAACTGGAGAAAGTATATACATGCACCTACTGAAAACATTGGAAACCATCCAAACCTTTTCATTTGACCATTGATCCCAGAGCCTCCTGGCAAAGTGACAGGCCTGAAGGTGACTGAAACCTCTTACAGCCACATGGTCCTGACTTGGACCAAACCTGAGGACAAACCGGGGATACAGGACGAAGCGAAGGGATATTTCATAGAAATCCGACAGGCAGATTGTCTGGAGTGGTCCCGCTGCATCAGCACCCCCATCATCATGACCTCCTTCACTGTGAAAGGCCTCAAGTCCATGGACACGTACTGGGCGAGGGTGATTGCCACCAATGACGGAGGGGAGAGTGAACCCGAGGAGCTGGCCAACTATGTCATTGCTATGCCCTCACCAGGTATAATCAACTGAAGTCACATTCACACCACCGTGCATCAAACACTTGGACCCCACTTTTATTGGATTTCATATCATTTGATCTGTCTTATGTGTGTGCAGGGGCGCTCTCAGTTTATTTCTGAGAAGCCACGCTGCCTACGTGAAGTCCCTCACAGATCAAATATTTACATATGGTCACCGGAGGTTAAATATTGTCTAAAGCCATTTTTACAGTTTTCCTTTATCGTTCCAGTGAGGCCAAAGTTCACCAACCAGAAGATGAAGAGTTTTGTGGTGGTGAGGGCGGGAAACTCTGTCCGGATCACAGTTCCCTTTGAGGTGAGACTCATCATTGATTCACATCCAGTAATATACAAAAGGAGAAATTCTTACTCCGACTTAGACTATAGGTGTGTTTACAAATCCTAA
>JAFBJT010013263.1:0-12481 GCA_016785325.1 Chascanopsetta lugubris | reverse complement strand
TCAGTCCCCCCCCCCCACCCCCCCGACCCCGCCCCCGCCCCTATATCTGTTTCCCTCACTGCTCGACCCAGTCTGCACTTCTACCACCCAGAACCTGTTTGCCTGGTTGAATAGTCAGTGTGCACCAGTGTTTATATTCTGTCACGTTAACTCTTCAATGTCACCATACGGGTACACCTCAAGGCTTTATTTCCATACACTCTGCCTTCACTTGGTGGGGATCTGAATTATTTGTATGTGAGACACGTCCCTTTAAATGGAGGAGTAAAATCCAGGCATCAATATCAACATTCCTCCCAGCTGTAATCAGCCGTTTAAACGATTCACTCTGTGAGGGTTCTGAATTCGTGGGCCTGTTTCTCACAATAAATGTTTCAGCGCAGGGAGATCTGTGAAAACAAAGCTCAAGGTCAGATGCTTATGTTCCTGTAAAACTATAACGCTCATGGTGTGCCTATTGAAAACCTGTAAATGATTTGTGTGTGTGTGTGTGTGTGTGTGGATATCCGACAATATAGACTCTAGTTTTCAGATCCAGCGGCTGCTCACCGATGCAGCGGAAAGTCAAAGAGTCACGTCTCCGTCACATCACAGCTGCTAGAATCACTGCCACTGAGACGATAACAACACAGCAGACACACACACACACACACACACACACACACACACACACCTGTGTTTTCAAATATCCCGGCCGATCTGATTAAAAATCAAAACATATCCCACAGGCCAGATTGGACCCTCTGGTGGGCTAGTCCTGGCCCACGAACCACACATTTGATAGCCTTGGATTAGAGCCCTAATCAGGTAGACTGATTCAGCCTTGTTCGACAGTATGAAGTCACACTGAAAGGCACAGGTGTTACCGACACCAACATCTGATCTGGTGTTTCCCTAATGAACAGAGGCTCATAGGGTTAGGGTTAGCACACATGAGACCGGAGACCAGATGCAGAGAAACTAAATAAAGGCCTTGTAATGTTTTAACAATCTCCTGTGATGTTCCTACCGTGTGATGTGTGTCAGAAAACAGGGATTAATTTAAACTAACAGACGACATGGGAGAGATATCAGTCAAGTCCACTCTTTACATCCTCAACCTGACCTGAGAAGACAAACAGAGACTCCATACTGAAACAAGGAACAAGGAAACAAGGAATTGGTCAAGGAACACTCAGTATGACACCTAGTGGCCAATTTACATATCGCACCTTTCCATTCAAAGCATGAGGGAGAACCATGGTTCCCTTGGGCTGTTCAGATTTGCGGCCCGCGGGCCAAATGATGCCCAGAACCCACCTCTGAGTGGCCCAGTCCATGGACCGCACCAAAAAGGAGAAACCATCACAAAACCAAAAACTGTAGTGTATAAAAAAACAGATTCAAAAGAAAAAAATTAAAGGGATAAGATATTGGAAATATTTTGTACTTTTTCATGCACTTTTTAACAAGTTCTGTTTACTTTCTCTATATTGCGGCCACCCCAGATTCTGTTCAAGGTTTTTTTAAATGGTTTAATGGACTATTTGATGACCACATTTTAAAGGGAAACATTAAGTAAACATTACTTGTGTTTCAATACATTCATGTTGAAAATGTGTCACAACCTATACTATTGCTTCTACTGGCTCTGAGAAATGTCTGCGGCCCGGCTAAATTATTTGTTTTGAAAATCTGTCCTCAATTAATTTGTAATTGAATAGCTCTGCTCTAGAGTAATGAAAGCAACAATTCATATATTCAGGGATTACACACAAATAAAAACAGTATTATTACTGATTATTCCTTTTCTGCCGACAGAATTGGAAAGAATGTTACTGAAATCTTAGATTCACCAAAATGATACAGGGACTTTGGTGCAGTGATAAAAAGATGTGAGCTCTAAGTCAAAACCTTACTCCTTGAAGAAAATGAGAACTAGTGAAATGTTTACATTAAAGTGTATAAAGACACATCCGGCTGCCAAATCTGTTGCTTCTTCACAGTTTGAGACGTGCTGATATTCAAAGAAAGTAGCTCAGCGCACAAATAATTTGAAATAGTCTTTAATAGATACAAACAAATCTACAACAAGGAATACAAATAAAATGGAATCTGCAAGCAAGGAAAAGTAAGGTGTGGCACAGTGTGCGCATGTCCGGCGCAAAGCTGAACATGCACGTCTGCACATTTTAAAAAGTTCTAGGGTCGACAGGTCGGTGATATGGCATTGGACAATATGTTGGCAATTGGACCTTCATGTTTGTGCAGCACTTTGTGGATTGTCTTTTCTGTGGTGAATGTCGCCTTAAATCTGAGGTTCGTTGATCTAGGCACAACCCGGCTCACCAATCACACACCCCCACCTCATTGTTTAAAAACACCAACACTACATCAATGGCTCCCAGCTATGTGGCAGTGAGGCCAGAGAGAAGCAGGTTTCACGTAACCATCCGTTTCTGTTCTGGTTTAAAATGTGCAAACCAGAGAAATCAGCGAACCAGACTGGTCGAGTGAGTAAAAACAGCGCTCTGAGGCCTTGGTAGTATGTGGCTGAAAATGACTGACCTACGAAAAGCAGGAGTGACAGGAAACAATATATATATATATATATATATATATATATATATATTTAAAAAAAAGAAAAGAAAAAAATTAGACGACACTGATTGTACAGAGAACGGAAATAATCCTGCAGATGCATGCTACGAATAATCACAGTGACATTTTTCTTCTGTTACAATTTCTGCCGATGTTTCATGTTAACCGTTTCATTTGAGCAATGGGAAACATCCATCCGAATCATAAAGAGAACTAACAGTGCAGTGAGTGTGGTGGGAGCTGCTCCTCAGCTCCCTCATAGTGCATTTCATCCACACTGCATAACAGACTCATGATGGACCGGTCAGCATTTCCTGTCGGTGTAGTGTGAGCAGCATTATTCAACGTGTCAGATTAAAAACCCACTATTTCTAAAAAAACAAAAAACAAAAAGCAATCTGGAGTTACTCCTTTTGTATGAAGATGCACAATTTGACGTGTGTGTGTGTGTCTGAGTGTGTGTGTGTGTCTCTGTGTGTGCTGCCATCTTGTGGTCAAATACTAACGGAGCAACTTTTAACCAATAAATTCTTTCACACGGTTTCAATTCAGCACGACATCTAAATTTAAAAGGCTACAGGATAGAAATTCATAAAGCCTGTGGAGGTCGGAGCAGAGGTACTGACTACATATGCCACATTAAACCGGAAGAGGTGCACCATCACGGTGACTGTCATGGCATGGTCTGGATCAGCATGTGCATAGTGCTCGGTGATTCCTGATTTTTTTCTTTTCTTTTTTATAAAGTAGGAGAATACCATTGCAAAGAGTCATAAAAACAGGATAAGAAACTGACACACAAGCATATTTGTTGAGTCAGTCCTGGAGGTTTGAACAATCCTGTCAAACGGGTTCAACCCGAGAAGGATCCCAGAGAATCATGAAGAGAGAGAGAGAGAGAGAGAGAGAGAGAGAGAGAGCGAGAGAGATAGAGAGAGAAAAGAATGTGCTGTGCGTGTGTCTGTGAATGTTGTGAGTGTCAGCGCCATCATTGGTAGAGCAGGTAGTTCTTTAGAGAGGCCGGCAGGGGCAGTCTATGGATTTCACTCAGACGGTCTCTTCCTAACGCCACCCTCACCGAACGCCTACACAGGTCCATGAGAGAGAGGGGTTCAGCTGTGGGGAGGGGTGAGGGGGGGGGTTGGGGGGGGGGGGGGGGGGGGGGGGGGGGGGGGGAGAAAAGAGGGGGACATGTGTTGAATGAAGTGAGCAAGCTGAATGATGTTGTTAAACAGTACTTAGCATGGACAGTCACCCATTGAATACATTAAGCGTTGCATTAAAACAATACGCTATGAAGCCGTTTGATAAAAGGTTCCCCATCTGCCTCTGTTTAGTTTCCCACTTCGTGTAACAGTCTGAGCCACTTTCTCCGTTGGAAAATAGAAAATCAAATATAAATAAAGAGGTCGTCCCCCAACCGGTGTGGGCGGTATCAAACCGAGAATTGTCAGAGAGGAAGCAAACCAAGTGTCTGGACAAATGCAATCAACAGTATATCCCAGAGGTTGTACTGACAAATCTGGGTATTGCAGTAAAGTATTATCTACTGCTGAGGGAGGACAGGGAGCACCCCGAAATGAATAAATTGAATTCTGCACAAAAGTTAGAAAACAAATTGTAAAAGTTTCAGTGAAACTCTTGCTGTGCTAAAGATTCAAGGTCCAGTGTCAATTTGGTTAAATTCGATCTACTGGAATAGGGAATGTTATAGAGAATATTACAGCAAAATCAAATATACGTATATATATATATATATATATATAATTGTTTTTCTTTTTTAAAGTGCCAAAATATATGGAGGACATCCTTATTTTTCCTTTGCAAGAAAGGATAACATGTCCAAACACAAGTCTTTGTGTAAACATATGACAGATTGGAAATGATGAAATATCTGATCAAAGGACCACGAGGAAAAGAGAGAATATCCACTTTAACTGACCACATTTTTAAACTGCAGAACTAAACTGTGTTCCAGATCCACATCACCAACATGTTTTGTAAGACTAACTGATTGTAATCGAATGAAGTGGGGATTTCCCTGCTGCACATCCAGGAGCATTGTCATATCTGAATGAAACTGGATTCTGTTCCTCACTGCTCCTGTCAGGCTCCGTCTTCAGACCTAAACTAGGTCAAGGGATCTGAGCTGAGCATAAAAATCTAATGAGCGCGGAGCGGTTGGGACATGAGGGGACAGCAAGTTTTGATAAACACCCGTTTCATCTTGGATGGCTCATGGTTTTGTTACATAGAATAATTGGCAACCAGTCCAATTGGAAATCACTCCGACTTTTGTCTGAGGGAAAATATGAAGTGTGTTTTTCGTCACGTCAACAGCTTCAGGGACGATTGGCCAATTGTAAGAGCTAGGTTCAAAAACACACAGCAGGTTGGAGTGAGACTGTGTCTTCACACTTCAGTCCTCACCTCAGGGCAGGACACTATATACAGAGATCACAGTCACATGAGAAGTAAGAGAGACAAACAGTAACATGTTGATTCACATTATCTGGCTTACAGTTAGCTACAGTTACATGGTTACGTGAGTGATTTTCTTATGGAGCTGAGAGACAGCCACATTGTCTCAGTCCACAATTCTGCTCTACAATATCCTTGTGCGGTGACAAACTAATTGGCCACGCCTTTGTTTACTGCATCCATGGAGTATGTATGAGCTGTACATACAGTACACTGTATGTTATTATTATTTTTTTTTTAAAAGATCAAATGTTTGTACTTACGATCGAGACCGTTAATGTACCGGATTCGTATTTCACAGTGTCCCCACACGGCGCTCACCACCGGGTACAGCTTCCTGCCCTTAAGTCCTCTGAACGCCACCCCGAGATAGTGTCCATCCACAATGTAACCCAGGGTCCCCTCGTCCATGTCCAAGACGACTAAAAGAGAGTCTGGGATTATGAAGGTGTCGTCTGGCCCGAGGAATGCTGGGTAGTTTTTCCCTGGGTGGTTCTTGCCATCGTGGTAGAGTTTACTCCTGCACAGGTCCCAGCCCCAGGACTCGGCGTTGCTTCCCACCAAAGCCGTGTAGCCCACGGAGTGCAGCGGGGCGTCGCTCGTGGCCACTCCCACCACGGCGTGCGTCCCCCGCTGACGCATGGCCCAGCTGATCTCCCACACGTGCAAACCCCTCGTGTAGCCGACGCGGCCCCGGATGGCGTCCGTGCTCTGCGCCACCGGGTGCCTGTGGAACACCAGCTTGTTGTCGTCTTTGACGAAGATGTTGAGGGAGCGGTCGTCGTTGTTCCACGAGTGCTGGACCTGCACGTCCGGGCCGGCAGGCGGCATGTCCAGCAGCAGGTCCAGTCGAGATGGCTTGGTGTGACTTAGGGCCTGGAGCTCAAGCTTCAGGGGGCTGAACGCCGGATCCCGCATATCAATGGTTTTGATGCCACCTGGGACTTTTTGCCCCATGCTCGGGGTCGGTACAGCAGCTCGTTCTTCCTCCTCCTCCCCCTCCTCCTCCCCCCTCCTCCTCAGAGACCAATGGGGGGAGTAATCAGCCTCCGATCCTGCTGCTCCACTGTGCTGCTGCAACCCAGGAAACAGGAAGTGCTCCTCGGTTCCTAGATGCAGAGAGCCCACGTCAGCACAGGTGCCGTTCGATTCCTACCAGAGGAGAACAAAAAAAGACGAAGCGGTTGATTAGCTACTCATGTGGTAAACACGTGGAAACACAGGCCAGAAATCTGCTGAATCTAGCTTTTTGTTGTGCCATTTTTTCCACTTGAATTCAGCAGAGACTAAAAATAGGAACTAATGGCACTGTTGCAACTCAACATACCATGTGCAACCGCATTTTTACTGAGGATTCCTATCTAGACAAGCATACTTCTCATAATTTCAACATCAAAGTAAAAAACATAAATACAAAGCAAAAAGAGAAGATTTTAAATTGTTATTCAAATGTGCATCCTATCATCATACCATTTCCAAAACAGAATGTTGAAATACACCTTTTGTGTATTTGCGTAACAGAGAAATGTCCGATGTAAAGCCAAATACTGACTTACAATTATACTCCTAAGCAACAGGGAACAGGAAGCACGCATCTGCTGACCGTAGCATATTTTCCTCACATCCACAGTGAATGACGTGTAATTCTACCGATTCGTTTCAAGTCTAAAGCAGTCAGGCAATACATTGTTTTCCTTCTCCTTCACTATGACGTGAAGCCAACCAAGTCAGACAAGACCAACAAGTTTCTGCCACTGAATAATGCGAAATGTATTCAGAAAAGATTATGTATAATGGTTTGGACGATTACCAGTGAACAGACTGGCCTACTTACATTGTCAGTTTGAAAGGCTGCAGCTGAAGATTTGATAACCGACACACTCACTGCTGTGTATGGTCGTCATGATCACATGACTGAGTAGGGTGGGGCCATGAGGCTGAAAGTTGTCAATGGTAGAGATTTGTCCCTTTACACTATCATAACTATCTATGAATGGGATGCTAGTGGATATTTTCAGGCATCGAGACTTTAAAAAGGTCCAGTGTGTACGACTGATGTGACCTTTAATGTCAGACATATAGTAGTTCATACATGGAGGAGGAAAATTGGGGTTTTCTACGAGTTCTTTTACTGTATGACTAATTTTGATCAATGTGGAGGCACGTCGGTATGAAAAAGTGTAGAACCTACAAAAGGAAAAAGACATGTCCATGTTAAAAATAGATACTTGAACTCAACCCCCAAAACCCCCCCAAAAAATCCTCAGGTCTTCATGAAATACAGACAGCTGCCTGTCTTACTGGCAAACGCCAACGTTATGTGCTCTTTTTGTTGTGTGACCCAGTTACAATTATTCCGCACAAACAACATGAAAACATTTGATTCAATTAACTGTTCTCAATCTACTGCATTACTTTCCCAGCTTCTCTTCATAGATAAGCGAGTCAAGCCACATTTCTCTGATACCATGATGTTTCCAGTTTTCACCACTAATTAACAAGAAAAAAGTGGTTGACCTCAACAAAATGCCTCAGAGTGCCCAATAAAACAGCATCTCCAGTGACGCAACTTTTCTGATGTGGCCTGGGGCAATCAAATCACCTAATTTGATGAAGGGAGAAAAAGTTAGAAGAAAAACATCATAGCAACGCCACACAAAACGTAATGTAATTAATTTGGTGGCACGGCACTATTATAACTGTTTGTACTGGAAAAGATATTCTAAAAAGGAGTATGATGGAACAATGAGTATATATCCCCGACTCTCACCCATTTGTAACGTTACACAGCCACTCATGGTGAAATATCCTCATGAACTCATGCATAGAAAAAAAGAGAGAGGGGAAAAACTCCAGACATTTCCTTTTATATGGCTGTCTAGTCAGAGGGCAACGACGGTAATAAAATGTCTGGCTTAAAAAGAAAATAGAGAGAGACACTGTTGTGTTTGAGGGACTCGGCTCTTTTGAGGCAGAGACGAGTTCAAAGAAATCAGAGACTTGACAATAAAAGCCTGATGAATACCTGCTGTTCTTCTCTTAACCCACTCCATCACATCACACCACAGCAGCTGAAAAAACTACAAGCCCAAAGTCGAGACTAAAGGCATAATATGCAGGACTTTGCGAAAAAGAAAGACCTATGTGAATAGCAGAGGGTGTCGTGTGGCACATTTACTTACATCACTACTTGTGTGACTTGCATGTCACCACATTCTCCACATCGAATAGACTAAGATGCAAACTTGCACGCGTCACATCTGTGACACTCAAGAACACTCATTTACTTTTAGTGTTGATGCTTTATCAAAAATCAAGTGGCTAATATTTCTGAGTGGCATAGATGTATGAAGTATAGATGTAGTATTGAATTCAGTCTTGCCTCAACTTGATGGCGTGTTCGATTAAATTATGGCCATACAGACTCCAAGAGCTGCGATTGGCTGATTTGATAGTGGTATTTCCGGAAGGCAGAGCAGTAACTTCACTGTTTTCGAATCGAGAAGGAACACAGACAAAATGGACAAAGTTGAGGAAAGAGTGAGGCGCGCGAGTACAGACACGTGTCCCACATCTGGTCGATCTGAAAAACTCTAATCCATCTGTTTATTGCTAAATGCAAAGTGTGCACTTTGCAGCTAAAGGTGGCCAACAGGTACTTATTTTTGTTAGTACATGAACAAATTGAAATCATGGATTGATTTTGTTTATTCCAAATATGAATTTGATTTATAATGTGTGCGCTTAGCTACAGTATATTTAGTTATTCATTTAAATGTTGGGATTAAGTATTAATGGTACTCTTGGTTTCAAAACTGCCTTCTTGTCTTGTTGATGTAAGATAAACCCTTCTGTGTGTTAACAAAGAGCGGTGATCATTTACATGTTATTCAGCGTGTTTTTCTCTTCTGAGATTTGCAAGTCAAATTGAAAGAAAGTTGCTCAAAACGCATCAAAGAATCAAATCCATAGATATAATACATGTCACTGATTTTGATTCATAAATCCAGCACAACTGGTTTAGTCGGGCAGAAGAAGAGGGCTATACTTTGAATGCCGTCTCCACAAATGCCAACACCTAAACGTTGCTTAGCCTACCTTTAGGGAGCAACACACCACAAGATATGATGCGTATTCACGGGTGCAGGTGAGAGGTTGTGCTGCCATTTGCTCTCCGTAACTCAGCCTGCATTGCAGTGAGGCTGTTGAGGCCATTGTGTAATGTGGAAAAACCATGCTTCTGGGAAGGCCACTCTAATTGAATTGTAGACAAGAGTTCATTGAGAAGTGCTTTGGCTCATCTTCTAATGCAAGTAAACAACCATTTAAATGGGTCATGTCTCTCCGGTGATTTGAAAACAGGAGGGAAGAAAAAGCGAGCAGCGGGTGGCCAGCATCTGAATGTAAACATGTCTTATTCAATGCCTGTCCAGCATTCAGCGAGAGTGAAACATGTTCATTTGCAACACTCCTCAAACCCAGAATGTACCCTCTGCACTGTGCCACCTTCAAAACGTACACAACATGGGCAAGTGAGTCCAAACCAACAGAGCCGCAGTGTTTCGGGTCAAATCCAGAAGTCTTACCATCTTACTTCTTGTAAATAACGTCACTGTATCCAACAACTAGTGCACAGCCTTGCCTTTAGTTCTTTGGATACGGACATCTTCAAACAAGTGGGGGTTGACCCAAGTAAACTTATCAAAGACTTTGTAATGTTTCATAAGTTTATGCTACATACTTTGAAATGTCATGGATTCTCTACACTATTAAATGTCCAACTTCTGAAATGTTAGACACACAGTTGCTTATTTGCCAAGTTATGGCTACATTCAAATATTTTTTACTTTGAAGATTTCTTAGTCACATGTGATCTGTGATAAAGATTGTTAAGAGCTTTGTTACAGTGGACTACAAAGCATGTTTTTTTGTGTTTTTTTCAAGCAATCTTGTAAAGGCTATGACTCAGACAGATACTGTACCACTGTGCGCATGATCTTTGAAATTAATGGCATGGAACAGTCAAGAGAAGTCAATGGAAATCTTAAGCAAACAGGACAAACTGTTCAAAGAGAACGCAGCTTTGCAGTTGGCTTATTCAGGCTATAGGTTTCTATGACCTCAGAAACATAGGGACAAACAAAAGACCGCACACCATTAGTCGGGTACAATTATATCACTTCCATGAAGTAAGAGGCAATCCACAATGGTCCGGTAAGGTTTTTCATAATATCTTTCGATTTTTATTGAACTTACCGACAAAGAAAACACCCTCCCACATTAACTGTGGCGATCAAAACAAACAAATCCATTAGTTGGGGGGAAAAAAGGTTTCTCGCTGGGGAAGATATTGGAGCTTGATTCCTGGAACAAAGTGTTACGAGGTCCTGGGCCCCTGCGTTGGTTAGAAGCTGATTAAAATGCAGGAGGAATGGCAACTGGGTTTCCTGGGCCAAAGAAACACTCGTCTCTATTGTAAGACCCATTTTAAACCATGCCCACCTGAACCCTAATCATAGTCTCATTGTTGATCTGTTGAATAAATACCAAGGGGATGTGATCATCAAAGATGCATCAGATAATCACTTTTCCAGGGACTTTTCCTTTGCCAATATTTAAAGTATACAATTTTGCTCGACAGAAAACTCTGAATTTCAATGGTATTCACTGCACTTTGTCTAGTTACCTTCTCTGTAGGACTTGTTCAGTTTATTAAGACACTTGACTTAGGGTTAGACTTTGGAACTGTATCTTGTAATGTTTGAACATAGTATCGTTGTCGGAGTATATCGTCATCCAACCTTAAAGGAAATGAAAATCAATATGCTTTCATTTATATATATATATAGTATGTATATTGTAAATATACTTTTAGCTTTTGCCAGGGTGTCGCTATTGTGCATTGGAATGATAACACCTGTGGACTGACAAGGTAAGAATTTATGTTCTTACAGCAAATACATAAATCTTGTAAATAGACTTTGTCGGGTGACAATATGACATATGACACCTGAATTACTGATCATAAAAGAATCACTGAATAGTGATATTACCCTTATTATGAGCCACGTATAATGGATTGTAATTTATCATGAGGAACCCTGCGATTCCCATGACAATCTAGAATTCCACTGAAGAGGACAAACACACATCCAAAGCCTAAAACAACTTTGAACCTTAAGTGTTCAACTGTAAACAATGAAGGATTTATAGAAGAAATAAAGTGTTGTTACATGTTAATGCTAAATGAAACTCAAAATGTGTTTGTCCATTTTGGATAGCTGTAAAAAAAAAAATAAACGCTGGTCCATACATTTTTACATTACAGTGTGGGGTTTGATGACACCTAGAGGTAAAACTGCACGTAGCAGCTTCCACACAGGCAGAAAAACAACTGTAGAAACCTTGAACATGTTTACCTCTAGGCTACTGTAAGAGGATGGTGGTCCAACATGGCCGCCTCTGTGGAGGTGGCCCACACCTGATGAGCTCATTCTAGGGTAAACAAAAACAATTCACCAGCCCCAGGGGAATGTACACTCATGGAGCTACAAGTACCTCCCTTTAATACCCAACGATATCCACTGAATGCTACACACTGGACCTTTAAAGAGAAGAGGGAGCGTCTTGGCATCATTACGGTAAACAGTCTCCTACAAAAGGTAATAGTCGAGTGGACCTAATAAAGTGGCACCTGAGTGTAGTAGGGAGGCCTGCAGGAGAGGCTTGTCATGCTAGCTTCGGTGAAAACAGCCCCGTCTTTCGAGAAACTCTCGCGGGACCACACACCGGAACAGCGCGTGCGTGGAAAGAATTAGAACCGTCCGTTTCATGTTGTTTATTTGGTTTATTTTAAATAACCGGTAACGTTTGTCAGACAGCGAGCAACACAAAACCCAACAACATGCTAGCTTCAACAGCGACGACCAAGCGTGGCTCGTGCTAGCGACGGAGAAACAAACAGAACCCACTTCCACTGCGCCACCTTGTTCCAAGTGGACCTCAGGTGAGTAACTGCTAATGTTTGTTTTGATCTTTTTTATATTGTTATAATTCTAACAAGTCGACGGAGTGTAAAGGTGAACATACGAGCCGAGACGAGCGCCTCGGTGGACACAGTCAGAGCAGGAACCGAGGAAGGAGCGATGGAACCGACCTGAGTGGAGGCGGAGGAGCCAGCGGGGCTGGATGACACCGGGTCCGGTCCGGGCTCACGGTCCTCGCTCACTCCATCCTGGTTCCGTGGTCCCTCGTCGTACCTCTGGCTTTGGCCATTCCACCCAGGACATGAGCGGTGTGAAATGATGATGGCTGCTCTCTAACATCCCTCACGTCACGTGGTAAAACGCTCCCAGCTGCTCGGCTGGATTAGGACCTCCCCACTGACTGTCAGCACACGGAGCGAAGTCAGTTTCACGTT
>JAFBJT010013252.1:83465-122149 GCA_016785325.1 Chascanopsetta lugubris | reverse complement strand
TTCTTTAATCATCCGTTTGACCAATCTGACCCTAAGGTCAGAACACACACAATATATACACAGGATTTCAAGTGCATCAGTTGATTTGATCTCCTTTGTGTCGTCGCGTCAAAGCCGAGACTCCTTCAGTTCTGTTGGCCAATCCACGCGAAGACACAACTCTCCAGTGCGTTGATTCAAACGTGATCAATCCAAAGAGCTGCCACAGATTCAGATGGATGAAGCTTTCCTCTGAGGGTCAGACGGAGGTGATCCTGAGCTGGCCTAAAAACAACCCGCACAGCAGCCGTGTGAAGTTGGAGGTGGAAGGACAGATGTCTCTTACTGTGATGAATGTAGAGAAATCAGATGAGGGACTGTACAGCTGTGAAATGTGTCAAGGCTGGGACTGCACCTTGTTTAATCGCATACATTTAAGAGTTAGAGGTAAGATGTAACATTTTATTCGTATTATTTTACAAAGCTTATTCCTCTTATGAAAAACGTTGTTAAATTCCTCCTCTATCAGACTGCAAGCTGCTTCCACCAGCGATTGCAGCTCTTGGCAAACCATTCAAACTGGACTGCCCTGTCGATGTGACCCAGAGACCTCAGAATATTGGTTGGGTGTTGTTGAGAGGAGGTACAGCTCAGCCCCCTGACTCTGAGAGAGTTGAATTAAACGGCACATCACTGATTATCCACTCCATCGTGGACAGTGACAGCACATGGTACAGATGTAACTACACACAGACTCATCGCTGCTATGAAATCAAGGTTATTCTCCAAGGTGAGTTATAGGTGATTATATTTTCATATTTGTAAAAAGAAAATATATGTGTATATATATATACTAATATTTGTAGATCAGCTGAATGTACGAATAGTTGTTTTCATTACTCCATTTCCACCCACCTCCTAATACCTTCATTATTACTATGTCATGTATAACTGCTCTCTTTCTGTTTTCTTTATCAAGATGAAGAGACCGCTTTTCCTATTTTCTTGTACTTCAGTTACTTATTATGACTCTTGATTTTGTTATCATCACATAAAAGTTCTTTCTGTCCCGCTCAGCAGAGACAAACACGGAGACTCTCGATGGGGAGAAGGAGAGCAAAGGGAGACTTGCTACAGTTTTGTCGTCAGTCATTATTTTCATTGTGTTGGTTGCCGCAGCGACCGGAGTGCTCGTTTATCGCTTTTGTAAAACCCGACGGATCCCACAGCAAACCCAGGGGTCGCCAGGTCTGATCTTTGCACACGCTGTGTCAACATTACCATATCTACATTCTGAAGTCTCATTGCAGTGGCTTTTTCTCTTGTTGTTCATCAGGTACATCTGTTGACACTGCTTATGAGACTGTGCTCTGTTCAAGAGGTTAGACCTGAGTTTCTCCCACTACCTGTTTTCTCACCTCACGACTTAATCTGTTGTCCCACTGACAACTTTTCTCTTTCTCTCTAGATCATGCAATCCAACAAGACGACAGTCTGTATGAGGAATTTCGGGGTGAAAACATGTGGTCATTTAAGTGATACACTTGTCATAACATTACAACCAGCAGTTGTAATGTAACTAGAAGTTACTAGAGCTGAATTACCACGGTAACGGTAGTGTGTTTTAGAGCGCTGCAGAAATTAGTCCTCAAATGCAGAATTAAGAATTAAGCAATAATGATAAGTCTTGATTAGCCTCTTTATGTTTGTAGTCATCAGAGCGACCATTCAGTTTCAGGCTTGAAATGTCTGTGGTTAAAACAAGCTTATGGGACTTTAGCATTTGGCTATGTGATATGAAACATGTCTGTTAATAGCTCCACTCATGAACTCTGATGTTTGAATGTGTCTTAAAAAAAGGTGGTTGCTTACAAATAGCCAAAGAAGAATACAGCCATTTGTGAATATTGTTATTATTTTATTATAGAACTTATTATACATGTATTATCATTTTATCATTATTATCATTATAAACAACCATGCAACTTAAGGTCAAGAGAACACATGAAATGCAGAATAACATGACAGAATATTAAATGACAGCCTCTCTCTGTCATTACAGTTCATATTTAACAACAGCTCCAGAGAAGAATCCTCTGCTGGTTGTTTGATGTGGATCACCTGCTGACCATGGATGCAGTATGTAGAATCAGAGGTTTTCAAAGTTGGAGATGTGTATTATTTTTAGTTTAATGTAAAGGTGGAGTATTTTGAAATGTAATCTTCATTCATTTTGAAACTGTCTTGGATACCTTAGCACAGATCTGTTTCTGAATGTTTTGCCATGCGGTGCAGCACAATGATGCTAATTTTACATCATAGTAATTGCAGGGGGGCACAGTCCCTGAATAGTTACACAGCAATGTAATCATTCACAGAAGGTACTAGAAAGTGGACATGCGTGTTTTGTCAACATATTTGTATTTGCTTATGTTTGTGAACTTGCTTTATCAAAGTTAAAACGGAGGCAGAAGAGACGTAGACAGCTCTAGTTTACGGCGTGTAATAAATCATAGAAACTGTCAGTGGTGCTGGCTGCCTCTCTCTCAGGTCCTTTTCTCTGTTGCAGTTCCTCGTTATCCACATCCTGGATGATTTCATATACAGGAGTCTGTGTGGAAGAAGAGGTTTTACAATAGAGTACGACAGCACCACTAAAGTCAACATGGTAGCGCTCCCTGATTTCAATATGTAATCTAGGGTTATGGATCACAATCAATATCACATCACATCAATCACATCAATAGATCACATGCAGGTGATTTAACACTTACTATTATAATTACAATGTTGCCTACATTTTACTCACTGGACCTTCAAATGTATGAGAGCATGGTTTTAGAATATTTAATAATATATATATATATATAATTTATGAAAGAGTAAGAGATGAAAGTATCGATCTGTATTTTTTGTAGATCCAAAGCCAAAATCTAGATATTGCAAATTTAGTAGCAGTTTTCATCTGTGAACCCTACATCTGAGTTTCATTGTAGTTTCATTAAAGCGTCCACTCACCATTCCAATACTCGACTCTTCGTGTGCTGCCAACACAGATGTAGGAAAACATCAGCTGTCTGGGAAACATTTCATATTCATCAAAAACCATGACATTGTTTTGATGGAAGAACCACTACCTTTATCCTTGCTGCGCTTCACTTTGACGTAAACTCCTGCACCTGTGACACACAGTATCCCAAGGCCGAGAGGAAGGGCCAGCCATGCGAGTGACTGTGAAGCTGAGCAAAATGAATCATCATTATTTCCCTTTGATTCAGAATTAAAGGTGCAGTTTGTCAAATATGTCAGTTTAATACCATGACGTCCACTCACAGCTGGCAGAGCGCCACTTTTTCATCGCCATAACAACTCCCTCTCTGCGCACAGAGCAGGTTATTTCCTCCCGGTGTGTTGAGCAAACAGGGAGAAACAGCCTGTGTATAAGAATGTTATTGTAATTCATAAAAACACTCTGCTGCTGGATAGTTTGACCTCTTTCAGACCAGGTCACATTAAAGTCTCTGTCACATGTTTTAGAGCAGGTCAGCACACATGTCAGGGTGAGGTTGTCTCCTCCTGGTCCACACTGTGACGTAACTGTCAACACAGAACATAAGGGGAAAAAAGCGTTAATTCCACTTCATGTGGTGTGATTTAAAGGTCCAGTGTGTAAGATTGACCTCTCTACTTTCAAGAAGAGACAGCAGCCGCCTCCTATTAAAGTCGACCATCAATCTTCACACCCCCCCTTCCTCTTCACCTGCCTTTGCTCTTCTGCACTTAATACTTGTGAGGAATAAGTGACATGCATTATAAGCTTTTTCCTACTGCTTATATTGTGTCCCCATGTTGTCATTTTGGGTAAAAGTGTCTTCCAAATTAATAGAATGTAATGAGATGATAATCACCGTAATGTAAGAAGTATTGTTTTTATTACCCTAAAATGCCCTAAAACCTTTATTTTTACATCAGGAGCAGCTCCTCTCCACAGAGGCCATCTTTAATGATAGTGAATTTTACTGTATATCTATCGATCTCTACTCTCCAGCAGTATGCAATGTCACCACTAGATGTCACTAAATCCGACATAGTGATTTTCTTTAGGACTTTCAGATTTCAAAGAGAAGTAACTCTGTGGCATAGATGCCAAACATATTGTGGAAAGGTGAGATGTGGCGGTTTTTACCTCCAATATGCAACTTCACCACTAGGTGTAACCAAGTCCTTCACACTGAACCTTTTAAGATGTGACACTCACCATGGAGCGTGTGCAGCCAGACTTTGTTCAGCAGTGTTTCCTCATCATCTGAACACTGGTACTCTCCTGCATTCAGAGCCCTGACGTCTCTAATGAGCAGCGACGAGTCCTGGTTGAGGTGAGAGGCCTCTGATTGGTTCCTCTCAGCTGAGGCGATATGTGGCAGTTGTCGTCCACCCACTGACCACCTCACTCTGCCTCTGATGCCCGGAGGGGAAGTGTTGTTACAAGAAAGTGACACTGACTCACCAACAGCAGCGAACACTTCCTCTATACCATCTGGGGCAAAGGGAGCACAGAGTTGCAGTTTGATTTGAACACTTTACATTTGATGTGAAAACAGCTCAGTACCTCTTATTGTTGTCGTGTAGCTGACGGAGGCCGTGACTCCGTCACTCTGAGACACTCTGCAGTTCCATTGTCTGTGATGGTCTGTGGTTTTTGTCTTGATGCTGAGTTTAGAGAAGCATTCGGACAGACTTTCAAAGAGAAATCTTTTTCCATGGATCGGGGATTCACCCTCAGAGCTCCATGCGATGCGAGTCCCTGTGTTGTTACAGGGGACGTATCCTTTGTGTGTGTTGAGGAAGCAGTGGAGCTCGACTGTGCCCTTTGCAGCAGCTTGACTCTCAACTGGTGAATGAAAACAAAGAGGTGACCACCGTCCACGAATCACCAGGAGAACGAATGAATGAATGACGTCACTTACTTTGAAGGATCTGCAGTGAAACTCTCGCCCCGACGCCTCCACTCTCACATGAGTAGAGCCGAGCGTGGTCCAGCTCCGGGTGGTGGATCTGCAGAGAGCAGTCCTGCAGCAGGCTGAGTCTGTCGATGTAGGGACTGTTCACTCTTCCAGCTGTCACCAGCTCGGAGACCATATCTCCAGACATGGTCCAGCTGACAGAGGAGCAGGATCTGATAGAGGGAAGCCCACAGGGCAGAGTGACACTGTCCCTTGGGAGTGAGAGCGCCACATGATGATCTGTTGGACAAGGAGAGATACTTCACTATGGATCTATATTATTCATCCTCATCCAGAACTTAAATAGAATGATGGCCATTGTAGAAATGATGTGAATATAAAGGGTCCATTCTAAGGTCTTGAAAACATACATTCAGTATGAATGAATAAGGTCATAGAAGTATCAAGCAGAATTGCTCATTCTGTGCTGAAGGAAATTTCACCTAAAATCGAACACACTGCACCTTTAGGAGTTCAGCTGAACTGGTTTCGACTGTCTTTTGAAAATAAAGTCATATATGGTCAGTCATATTTTAATAATATCAATAAGAAAATGAAATTAATTGAATCAAATTACATGAATTGTCATTTCCCCGTTTTCCAAATTTAACTCAAAAACACGGATGGTAAAGCCCGGCCTGGTTAAACTTTATACCACAATAATTGAACTGGAGGTAAGATGAATTAAAACAGATCAACATGGAGAACTTTCTGGTGTCATTATTTCATAATTACCTGGTGACCGAGCTCTGGCCGTCGTCCATGGAAGAGAAAGGAGCCACAGACCCAGCAGTGAATAAGAAATCATTCTGTGCTCCTCCGCTGGATTCTGTCGCTTGTTGCTAAATATTCTGATAGCAGAAGATTTCAAAATCACATTCTAAGGAAATGACGTTGAAGTGACCCTGAGAGGAACCCGCGGTTGTTTTCTGACATTAACGCAACGACATTGGACTGTGGCCTCATGACAAGTAGGTGCTGTGGCTTCAGTTGCACGTTTCCTGTTGTTAAACGGATAATATAAGCACTACATCAACTGCTATGGTCCCTACCTACTGACATATCGTAGTATGGAATACAGACACTTTGACAAGTCATATGTGAGAGGATGTGGTCAGTTTCTGGGGCAGGTTCAGTGTTAGGCCACTGAGTGGTGCTGTGGATCAAGTAGAGTTCAAAGAGTTACCATATACAACCTCTCACAACTGCTGCATTCACATGTAGCTTTTTTAAGTCATGCGTCAGTGGTCAGGTTTCAGATCACAGAATGGAATAGAATAGAATTGTGCAACTGTAGCAGCACAATTATCTTTGGTGTGATCAGACGAGTGAGCATCTACATTCAGGCCTGAACATTGGCCAATGCATCTGATGATGTGAATTATGTTTGTGTTGTATGGATTGTGTTTGTGGGCGTCGCAGCGTGGCTTGATTGCAATTATACAAACCAAAGCCTGCTGCTTTATTGCCCTAGATTTCTGAAATTCTACATCAACATCTATTACACTGAGAATATTAAATAGGATGAGAGAACTAAAGTCATAACAAAACAAGAAATCCACTACGTCTCCACGTCAATCCACATCTAGACTGATGATATTAGTGGTCCAGTCTGGGTGTATAATGGATGTATGATCACTTATATAGGTGTAAAATGTTGCTTTATCACCTCAGAATGAGCCCTTTATATTTATATGGGGCATGTTACAGGAGCCCAGAGGAGACAAACTAACATCTTTTGAGTTGTTTTATGATAACTGAATTTTATTGGTGATGACAGTGCCGATTTATAATAAGAGATTTAATTGCTGTATGATTAAGTCAAGTTTATTCACCGTACAGAACATATTTAAAACATCCAGTCAGTTGACCAAAGTACTGTGCAATGGAATAACACAGAGAATATACAAGATTATTAGAAAAATAGAACATCAAAAACCCTTGTGTTATGCAGTTTGCTTCCCCACATGTGTGGCTTTAAACATGTTAATATCTATAAATAAAAGGACATTTAATGTCAAGGCAATAAATATATGTGTGGCAAATAATGGATTACATTTGAATACCACGCAGCAGTTTTCATGACTTGGGCCCAACAGCAGACTGCTTTAATCAGGACGCTCAACCGTTTGATTTACAGCAACTCTGTAATGTGTAAGTAACAAGTCAGCATGTTTCAGCATCTGCAGCTCTGGGGTCGGTCACAGGTCTCGGACGAGCCACAACCGTGTAGGACTTGACCTTCAGCACCACGCTGGCCACGCCTCTCAGGTCGGGCAGAGAGTCCTCGCTGTCAGGAGGCACGAACTGGAAATCTCTCAACAAGTAGCCCGTGAAGAGAAACAGCTCCATCTTGGCCACAGACTCCCCCAGACAGAGGCGAGTGCCTCCTCCGAAAGCCATCAGGGCGCGGGCACTCGAGCCTCCTCCACCTCCTCCTCCTTCTTCTTCCAGAAACCGCTCTGAGGGAAAGAAGAAGAAACAGTGACTGTATTTCAGGCCTGCTGCTGAGTCCAGGGGAAGGAATGTGCTGAGTCCAGGCAGCAGAGTGAGCAGAACCTGGTCTGAAGCTGAACGGATCCGTCCACACTGCCGGATCATGGTGAGCTCCAAACAGGTTGGGGATGATGATTGTGTTCTTAGGGATGAAGTGACCTGCAATGCTGGAGATACGAGGGGATCATCATGTCATCACATGTCAAAACAGAACATTTTAAGCCCCAGTCACACCTGTGTTAAAGGTGCAGTGTGTAAGATTCAAGTGAAAAGATTTACAATTATATCAATGCTAATTGAATGTAAAATAATGGTCTTAGTTCAATGTTTTACTTTCCCCCTCTTTATATTTACTGTACATCAGGAGCAGGTCCTCTCTATGCAGGCAGCCACGTTTTACTGTAGCCCAGAAGGGACAAACACCTTTTGAGTTATAATGAGACCCACCATAGATTCGTGTGAGGAAAAGAAAGGTGAGCTGAGGCTGTTTACCAACCTTTCCACTAGGTGTCACTGCACATTCAAATTGTCTTTGTATCTACACCCAGCGTCAGTCACCCAAACACATTTAGAACTTATGAGAGTATAAATGAGAAGTAAAGCATCCTCACCTCTAGATGTCACTAAATCCTACACGATGACACATTGATGTATTAGACATCTTTCAGGGACTGATATTAATATGTTTGAATGTGTGTGCTACGTGGTGCAGATGCAAGTGAATGATCAGGATGTAGTGAATCTTAATGTAGATGGCTGTTGGCAGACGTGCACATGTGGTTGCCATGGTTTCCGTGAAGCTGAGCTGACCTGCTGTCTCTGAGGGCTCTGTGTGGCACCGCCAACGGAGCCACGGGCCTCAGCCGATGCACCTCGTTGATTAAAGAGCTCAGGACGGGGAGTCTGTGCCTGTCACTGTATTTAGGGTATCGACCCTCCAGCACCGTGCACAACTCCTCGTGCACCCTGGTCTGCACCTGGGGGATGGAAAAAGCACAGTGAGTGGAGCTGTGTGAACGTTATGTTTTTATGTTTGTGTTGTCAACGCGTCTCCTCACCTCCGGCCTGTGCAGCAGGAAGGCGATGGTCCAGTTGAGCCAGGCTGCAGTGGTCTCTGTGCCCCCGATCAGAAGATCCACGGTGGCCATGTGAACGTGAGTATCTGTCAGCAGCTTTGGGAAAGAGGGGAATTGGAAACACCATTAAAAGTTCAGTGCGTAGGATTTAATGGTGGAGTTGCATGTTGCTCACTGCTTGTCCTCTTAGAGTTTCAGAGAACATTTCATGACCTTCAGATATATTAGAAACATGACTGATGTCAGTGATTGGTTTGTCAGCCTTTGATATGGATGAAAATAATATTTTGATTAACTGACCCTGGGTTTAAGGACTCACCACTCCATCTTCTGCGTTTCGACACTTCTCCACACCCTGAAGGAGGGAGCCTGCGATGGCCTCGTCTTGTTTTTTGTCATGTGACTACGAAGGAGATAAAGTTGTGACTGATAAAACTCAATACAACCAGTTTTCATCGACTATTTCAGAAATGTGACTATATCTTTAGCTCATAAAGGTTTGTCCGAGCAACAGTTCATTGTGCCACATTCTTTGATATGTGTCCTGACCCACCTTGAAGTCATTGAGATGTTGCTTTATGATCTTGTCTCTCTTGGCCACTTGTTTGAGGAGACGGGAAAACACAGGGTTCGGTAATTTCTGATGACAAAAGTCACAATGTGAGTTTTGATCGCGGTTATAAAACTCTGCAGTCTACCATCTTGGCATCTACCGACCCTGAGCAGAGGGAAAGTGTCCAGGGCCGAAATCCAGGCGGAGCCCCACAGAGCGACAATCTCATTCAGACAGTGGTGCAGCTGCTGCAACTCGGGGGAACTCTTGTCATACTGGTGAACACAGATTTATGTGTGAATACATCCTGTAAATGAAACACACTGTAACAGTAGGTGAATAGCACATTGTGCAGGCCTGAAGGTTAGAGGTGGTGGTGCAGGGTGGGGGTCTACATAAACACTCCAATTCCCCTCTCTCCTGCACAAACAGGCGACCGGCGCGCGGCCACAACTGTTCATTGACGACAGGTTCTCATAAATCTCCCAAAGGCGCAAAACAAACCATGGAGAGGAGAGATACTCACTTCTTTTCCAAAAACCAAAGTGGTGATGACATTGCTGGTAGCCACTGTGAAGTCCTCGGACAGATCCACAGCACTCCCCCCGTACTCCATCAAAACCTGAGCAATCAACATACCATGCCTATTCATGAAGCCATGTGTGGACGTATGAGACTTGAATGATCTGTTCATTTGATTCATTCTATCATCTCTACCTCTCTCAGATGCAGCGCCTGTCTCTCGATCACACCATGCAGAGACTGCTGGCAGCAGCGCTGCAAAGCACCGCGGACGAGGCGACGATGGGCCCTCCACTCTTTGCTGTAGTCGCCCAGAGAGATGGTGCATCCTCCTCCAGACACAGTGTCACCTGATACAAGTCAGTGGAAATGATCATTACTCACAAGAATGCATGAAATACCCTTACTACGTCAAAGGTTTTAGAATGTGGTGACATTTGCCAACACTTTGTCTCAATCTTATCACCAATGGGGGAAAACCGCTTGGTAACAAGATGCATCAACTTACAAATGCAAAGATGATTTAGAATCATTTTGGTGAGGCTGAGTAGTGACGTAAATCACAGCACAACCCTTTGAAGGTGCATGTTGCTGCTGAATATAAATGTTAAGTCAAATACCTGTGTATGACTTTGGCCTCCCTGCAAAGTCTGACCACTTCTTCACCAGAGCTTCTCTTATGACCTCACTACTGTTGAGAACCACCAGGGCTGAGGAGGAAACAAAGACACAGCCAGGTTTCACTGTGGTGCTTGTTTGAATCTCACTGTCCATATTGATTTTTATGTTATAATGTAAATGCAGGAATCTGAAACAGTTTGATTACTTGTGGGTCCGCACTTCAGTCTGTAAATATGCCCGTAACGTTTTGCTAAGTTGGTCAAGTGAAGAGGCAGATGATCGTGAGTCAGCTCCATGATGTTGCCTATGATGATGTGGCCAGGAGGGCCAGGGATGGAGGAGGGGGGGAAGCCGAGGAGATACTGATAGAGAGAGTGGAGGAATCCAGGCTGAGCTGATGAAGGTAGACGGAGAGAACGATTACAAAATCCAAATATGTGAACCTGATTAAGTTCTGTGATCGAAATATTTTCACAATACAACCAAAATAACCAATTAAACATACAGTAGATTGACTATTATACAAACAATTCCCGTTTGATCTACCTCCCTTGTGGTCCCCTGTTCCAGATTTGTCTCGTTGATCAAAAATGATGCTCAGTGTCATCAGCAGCAGCAGCAGGAGTAAGAACACAGCTCCCACACTGACCACTGACATCTCCACTGCCATGGTGTGGCTCCTCACCGCCGCAGAAATCTGATGGTCACATCCCATTTATAGTTGCCTCACGAGTCTATTATGCAAGTGCGTTTGTCCTCACTTCACGATACTCAAGGACATCAAAATATTTTGAGGTCAAGTGACGAGGTGAATTGCAACAAATATAACAAGTGTGATAAAAATGGCTGCTACGTTCGAAGGGCAAAACAACAGATCAACTGAGGCTCGTGTCTGTTTATCTCACATGTGTCAAACTCGTGGCCAAATGTGGCCCTCAAGATAATATCATGTGGTCTGTGAGAGCGAGAGCTTAAAGGCATTTGATTGTCTGAAAATTGTCTATTAGTAATAGTGAAAAAAATTCAAAAGCATTTTATTATGGATGTATTATGTTATTTTGCAATATAACGAGTCATCTACATATAGTCTCACAATTGAAACCGGACCATTGAGAGCAACCATAATGCTGATGTTGGTGAAAATTAGTTCGACACCCTTGGTTTATCTGGTGGGAACAGAATGAGAGCAGGGGAAGTTACAGACAATGAAAGGACGACACCTCAGACCCAACAACAGCCACGTTTATTCCAATGGAGTGAGACAGTGCATATTTAATAACAGTAGTAGTGGGGTGGCATGGAGACGCACGAGAAGCTATTACACTGTTATGAAATGAATGGGTCAGGCAAGACAGTAGAATTCAAAAAGTTAAAAACCTTTCTCCTCATTTGGTGAGAAAAAAATGCATAAACATTGAATCAAATCTGGTGATGGCATCATTGTTGCTATGAAAACCACTGCGCATGTTACTGAAGTCATCCACACTGCGGAGATGGACGCCAGTGGATCCTCAGCCATGAGTTGCAGGAGAGAATCTGGATGGCCTGAACTTCATCTCGGCGAAGGGGATGGAGGAGTCTTTGCCCTTCCAGTCTATCCACACCACTCCCTGTAGAAGCAGGAGAGAAGTGATAATAACCATTCAGTCACATATTGTAAAAGATAAAACTTTAAAACTTAAAAAAACCCAAACATACCTGATTATTACTGTTGGTGCCATAAAGACCGTTGAGGTTGGTCTTGTAGCAGTTCTTGTACCACCAGCCTCCCATGTAGGCCCGGGCACAGTGGATCCCCAGAGGATCAGTGTCCCTGTCCTTGGTTGAGAATGATCGTCCGTTGTGGTACTTCATGGAGTCGCCTGACAGAAACACAGCCACACAGCAGCATGAAATATCAAGCTCTTACTGTCGTATACAGGTTATACATTCAACCTTTATTCAGTGTTCACCTGCAGTGCCCGTGTATCCGGACAGTGTGAGAGTGTAGTAATTTTCCTCTGAACCGACGGAGAAGTTGGCATAGTGAGCGTAAGCCGTCTCGTTTCCAAAATGCATGTCGACTCTCAGACTCACAGGCCCGATGCTGGTCAGGCTGTGGAGAAGTTCATTTCCTAAAGTTGGCAGGGTGAAAGATCACAGGGATTTTTGACGTCAAAACACTGTTTTTTCCTCATCCTGTCCACCACTGCAGCTCCTGTTTTCACTATCTTCCTGCAATTCTCTTTAAAGCTCCTGCCCCTCCTTCACTGGAACACTGTGACCGCTTGGCCACAGATGTGATAATAAATTGAAATGTTCTTTTGAATGTACCGAGCCAGAACTCTTCACTGAGGTTTCCGAAGCCAGCGCTGTATTCGCTCCAGGTTCTGTAGAAGTCCGTCTTTCCGTTCATCCTCCTCTGGAACACCTGGAAACCACAGAAGATTGTTGTCCACTTTCCAAACACATTCTGCTTCTAAACAGCAAGAGTTCCTCTCACCGTCCAGCCGCCTCCATCGGTCTCCATGTCACAGTAGACTCTGACCGCTTGTCCCGCTCTTCCTTGTGGGTAGATGTCCACCTCACCGGACTGCAGCGCTCCGTTCAGCAGCTCCTGAGAGCACTCGGTCGGGTATGGGAATCGAAGTTTTCCTAAATGACAGAAGGGGAAAAAAAGAAGGGGTTAGACGTTGATTATTGAACAATGATGGATCAAATGAACTGACACTACTTTTCATGTATTACCTGTGATGAATTCTGTGGTGACAATGGACGTGTACCGTCTGTCCCTCTCGCCTTGCACCAGCACCATGTAGCGTGACATGGGCAACAGCCCTGTCAGTTTATACTCTGTGACAGTCGAGTCCAGGATCACCTCCTGATGTTTGAGCACAAACACATAGAAAATGACTCGATATTGAAAAGAATTAGATGTATGTGGCCGTGATGGAGGGATGTTATTCACCTTTGCCTCCTCTCCTGCCACCTGATAGATGATTCTGTAGCTGTGATAGACGACAGTTGTGGATTTCCATGTTATCACTGCAGAGCGAGTGCCCACCTCACCAGCTTTAACCACTAAAGGACACAAAAGGTTTTCACACTTTACACCCAATACTTGAAAAATGATGAGCACTGATTTCATGATTTCCCTCCTCTCCACTCACCGTTGGCAGTTGTAAATGTGGTTGCGATGGCCATGCTCTGCAGACTGTCCTTCTGACTCAGCACTTTGACGGTGTACAAGGTTCCTCTCTGCAGGCCTCTCAGCTGGTGCTCCACTGAGTTTCCAGACACCATCACTGTCACTGTCACATTAGGAGCTGTGGCAAGAAGATGAATTAAATGGATGCTACGTTCTTCAATTTGTTCTTCAGGCTATTCTCCAAACTATGGGCTGGTAGGAAGGGAGCTTGTTAGCTTTGCGGGTCTGTAGGTGGCTAGTTTTGTCAGTCGATTAGTCGGTCAGTCAATTGATTAGAAGGAGGGGAGGGAGATTTGTCATGAGCTTGTCATGTACTACACCGTAGCTATGGTTGTAGCTGATACATGGCTACTTATGCATCAGTGTTTGCTTCACCCTGCAGTTACACCTCCAAACCAGCAGGTACAGAGCAAAACAGTTGCGGCAGCAGACCTTCACTTCTTCTTGAGCTTTTCCTAGTTTACAATTTAGTGTCTCAAATAAATGGCGAGTGAGTGCCTCTGAGTTGCTCAGTCATGTGTTTACATGGATGATGCACGGAAGCCAAGTCTTGGAATTGGAGTTGCGCTTCGGTGCCCAATGTTAGTGTCAAAAGGGATTTGTCATCTTTTGATACATATTTGTTGTTACACTCACTCTTGGAGGACTCATAGCTGATGATGAAGCGGTCCACTTTCCCCAGACTGGGGGTCCACTGCAGAACAGCCCTGGTATCTGTCACGTTTACAACTTCAAGACTTGTTGGAGGAGCGGGCACTGTCACAAAGAAACAATACAGTGGCTGATTATTTTAGCTCTTTTTAAATCAACATGGCAATTAAAAAATAAGCAAATCATTATTGTAAGTCTATGAATCTGTACCGGTGGTGATAACAGCTATGAGGGCGTCACTCTGCACTCGGCTGTGAGTGGTGGTTACAGAGACGATGTAAGAGGTACCAGCGGACAACTTGGACAGGACGAAGGATGACTGCTGAGAATCCACCATGACAAAGCGGCTCTCCCCTAGCAAGATATGGCATAAATATTATAAGATAAGTAATGATTCACACTGACTGACATTAAATGTGGGCATTTTGACTTTTTCCTGACCTGTGACAATGTTGGTGTAGGAGACTCTGAAGCCTGCGAACATGGTCTTTGGTTTGGTCCAGGACACATTGAGAGAAGTCTCTGTTACATCACTGAAGACTATCTCTGTGGCAGGTTCAGGACCTAGTAAGAGAAAATATGAAGGGAATGTTAATCGGCAATGTTGATCAGACAAGTTTAAAATAATTAGATCTTAGTACTCCTTGTTCAATTGCCTGTGACTGCAGCTACTCTGTGAATCTTGGATCTTCTCTCAGCTCCAGTTCCATAGATGTAAAGGATGTAGCGTGTGTTTGCGCGAAGGTTGCTGAATTCCACGGAGCGTACGCTGCCAGGCACCACCATGGAGATCCTCTTGGTTTCCACTCTGGTTCTTGATCCAGTTGTTCTACCAAAGGCAACAGTTGCATCTGTGATCTCGGTCTGTACATAGATCTCGGCCGTGTTCTTATCTGCTGAGACTATGTCAGCTCCGAGAGCTTCCTCTTCAAAGTCTTCATGGTCCTCTTCTTCACCCTCTGCGCGGGGTTCTCTCCTGATCACGGTGAAGTTTTTGAACATCCCTTGTGGTGCCAACCATGTGACAGTAAAGCTGTAGGAGGAGATATTCACAACCTTCACGGAGCCCAGTCCAGTTCCTCCAATGCCCTTGCTCAATCCAGGGACATGCATGCTAGTTTCTCTCTGTGAAGCTTGACCCTGGTCTGGTGTTGCAGAGAAAGTTGTGTTTATAAGGTACTGACTCTTCTGTGTAATTTTCCCTGCAGCTTCAGTGTTTCTGTTGTCAGTAGTTTGCATATTTACGTTCTCTACCATGATTGTCTTAATACGTTTCTGTCCAGATGTTTGTGTAGCATTCTTCTCAGCTAGCGTGGACTGTTCCAGAGTCTCCTCTCCTGTTCTGGTCTTGTTTGTTCCCATGCCTTTGGACACAATGGTCACATATTTAACTGTGCCGTTAGATCTCCTAGCATTACCCTGAAGGGTCATATTGGCGTGAGGTTCATCTTTAAGCTGGTCAGATTTAGCGAATGTTTTACTGGCACCCCCTTCCCTTACAAGCTTGAGGTCAGTGTTTTGGGCAACCTTTCTCGAGGCCACAATTGTCTTGCCTTTGCGCACCTCTTCTTGCTTCCTTCCCTCATGTTTCAGGAGGACTTGGCCAACAGTTGGGCGACTGGTGACCATGGTCTTTGTGGAACCTGTTGTGGTTACTTTTTTAGCTGAAACGTCTTGTTTTGCTTGTGTTTTAGAAAGACCAGGTCTTAAGTTAGTGGTCACTTTCACTCTGCTGTCAACCTCTTCCAACCTCTGGTCCTTTCTCTGCTGGGTCACTGTCTCCATGGATTCTTTGGCTTTGACAACTCCTGAAATTTCAGAATAGGTGGGAACAGAATCAATCAAAGATATTGATGAAAGTATTCATTTCTGTATCAACACAAAGAAATGTGTTGGACCAACAAGATGGTTCAACTTAAGTTCACAGATTAAGTTAACACAATTTATAACTTTGATTTAAGCCCAGTGACGTTTAAGTTCGTAGGACTCACTTTTAGTACAGTCTGTCCCTCGGGCACACTGACTGCAGTCTGGACCAAAGAACCCTTGATGGCACACACATTTCCCCTTCTCACACTCTCCGTTTCCGCTACAGTCATTTGGACAATTTGCAGAACATGGACCTGAGGCAGCAACAAAAAAACAAAACAAAAACAATGGTAAAGATGCAAGGTCCCGACTGAGTTGCAGCAAGCAATCTAATGAATATGAGAAAATCATACATTTATTTTTTAAAAAGGACATCTCTCTCTCCAGCCGGGCCACTCGTCCTTTCAGGGCAGCCATCTCAGCTACACATCCCCCGCTGCACCCTCCAGACACCAAACTTATCTTATGCGTCATCACCAGAGGAGCACCGGGCTTCAGCTTCATCTCCACCTCCTGCTCCTTGCCGTTGTTTGAGTCACAGCCATCACTGATCACCACCTTGATTGGCTGTGAGGGGACAGGCTTCTCTTTCACATCGCCGGTGGAGGCAGACTTCGCTACAACGGTCTGATTGACTGAGGCTGTAGGCTTATTTTTGGTGGTTTTAGCGCCACTGGCAGGCGCAGACCTTGAGGATGTTGACTGAGTGTTTTGAACTACGGTGGAGGCAGCCTTGTCTTTGGCAAGCTTCCCATCGGTGGCTGCAGGGGATCTCACTGAACCAGTCTGATTGACCAAATGCTGGAGTTTGTCTTTGGCGGTTTTAGCACCGCTGGCTGGTGCTGCAGCTGTGTGCTTGTCTTTGTTGGTAATGGTGCCACTGGCTGCAGCAGTTTGGATAACTACCTGGATGGTTTTGCTTTTGGTGGTCGCCATAGCATTGATGATCTGAGACTTTTGGTTGGTGGCTGGAGTGGGTAGAACAGTCTGGTTGACTGTGTTTGGTCTCTGGGTGGAACGGACCGTCTGCTTAAGGAGAGTGGAAGTGGTCCTTGGTTTTGAAAGGGTGAAAGCAGCATTCGCTTTGGTCACATCACTTCCTGTGGAGTTTCTCCTCTCATTGGTTGTGGTTTGAAAGGAGGGAAATGGGGTGAGGAGGAGGAGGAGTCCTAGAGTAAACAGCATCTTGAGCCAGCAGCCGTCACCACTGATGGTATCACCTTGGGAGGATCTGTGTGTACGCTACTGTCAAATTATGAACTCCCTCCTTTATGTTTCTGTGACGAGTTGTGAAAAGGGATTTGGCCTGAACTTTCCTATAGATGAAAGAAAGTAAAAGACATGAATTATGACAAATTTCACTGCAGGACGTTTAATGCCACATGATTTCAGATAGTGAGATACCTTTTCAGTTTTGGTGCACTTTCTTTTCCAATGCAAGATTAGGTATTTTGTATAATACCAAAAATATTACTAAAAAATCAGCATGAAATGTATGTTCAGGGGACTTATAGATATGTGCATTATGGTGCAAATCTAACATGATTAATTTGCCTCTAGTGGATTTTAAGGTGCATTATGTGAAATTTAGTTATATCTAGTAGTGAGGTTGCATGTTACAGCTCAGTACATCTCATCTCACCCATTTCTTTTAAGCACATAGGAGAGCATACAGTAGCCTTCAGTTATCCTGAAAACCCAGTAGATGTTTAGTTTGTCCATTCTGGCTTACTGTAAAAACACAGTGGTGCAATATATTGGGCCCAACAGGGAGGACTCACTTCTGAAGTAAAGACAAAGGGCTCATTCTTTGGTAATGACAACAACTATTCATCCTTTCATCCCTTCCATACACATAGAAAACATCAGTATAGTTACTTTATATCCATGTGCTACAAAGAGCAATTTAAATAATCTCACTTACATCTTACATACTGAGCCTTTAAATTCAGTTTCATGAATTTCCAATTTCACTTTATATTTGCAGATTTATTTTTTAACTGGATCCTAATATTTTAGAATGTCTGCGAGGGGGTGGGTGAACATGAAATGTCCATTAGCTGTCACCATCTAAATACCAAAAACTGCAACAATTTTGAAACCATGCATGCGGATACACTTTTAAAATAAAACACATGCATGAGGGGGAAAATGTAGAAGTGTTCCAGTCAGCCATAAGAGTTGATTCAGCAACTTGCCAAACCAAGTAAGTTCTAAATTAGCTGTTTCGGAACAGGAAGACGCGCGAAATCCAGAGAGGCTGCTGGAGAGATGATGCAGAGCGTTAACAGAGCTTCACTGTATAGAGCTGTGGGACACTGTACGTCTTTCACGATACCGACGCTTACATAATCCGCTGCACCCACAACCCATTAAACCGCTCAACGAAATGTGTCCAACCTTGTCTTCGAATATGCAGAAAATCAAATAAATCCAGCTGCATGTAAACACATTCATATCCTATGTGGCTCCGCTAGTAACATTTTAGCTTTAACAACTTGACTATGTGACTGCAGAGTCAGGTACACAGAGCCTTTATTAATTCATAAAGATTCTCATTTGGATAATCTTATCTTATTTGTGCACACGAAATATAAATGCCATGATCTTAACTCAATCGCTTAAAACATCACAATTTTACAATTTCTGCAGATTTCTTATCAGTGAGTGCATTTAATATTCACTCCTCAAAATGGGTTACATACAAGACACCAAACGTAATTAGGTTAAGCTGTTGCATTCAATAGCATTCTGAAATCCCATCAATGGAAATTGACTCTTACCTGAGGAATGATATGGATCTCTGCCTTATCTTTGTGCTGCTCCCTCCATCTGATGGGAGAAGCTCACACTGACGCGCTGGATGCGATGAGGGAAGAGAGAGGTGAGAGAAAGGACCACCACTAGAAAGGAGGAGAGTGATAAAGTCTGCTCCTACTTAAGGACCCCCTCGTCCACCGCCCTCCCCACTACATCCACGCCTAGTGGTCCCACTTTCTCGACCACTACGGAAAATATTTGTATTGGCCTTAGGAAAAAAAAGTGATATTTTTGCAACAGATCTCTGCATCAAACTTCTCTCTTGTTTTCTGTTACGGGAGGAAAACATTTGTCATGTGTTTGATGGAGATTTTCCCAGTGGATTTTTACAATGATTCACAAGTATGGATGGAAATCATTCAATCATTTAATATCTGAGCCTCTGCAGACTACAGGACAGAAAAAGGACAACAAAAAAATTGCTTGCAAGCATTTTTCAGCTCACGACAGCCATTTATGTGTCTTGACTTATTCCAGACATGGCGAACACATCGACACAGTCTGTGTCTGAATAAAGCCCAGAAGGCCCAGAATCATGATTCAGCTGGAATAGGTTCACGTAACACTGCAGGTATTCAGCCGCTGACTCTGGGGACAGGAACCTCTGGCCCTATGAATCAGCCGTTTGTTGGAGGTAATGAGATGAAACTACGTGGGAGTTATGTAAGTGACCAAATATTCACCAGATTTAAGGAATGCTCTGTGAAGGCACTGCATCTCTTCCCAAACGGCCACCCACCATTGCACCTTTTGCAGACCACATGAAGACGAGTGTATAAAAGGTGATGAGCAAACACCAGCATACTTGACATTTTCTGAAGCAATTAAATAGATGGAATGGCAGAACTATTGAATATGGAGTAATAATTCTGTTTTGAACTTGTATAAACACCTGAATGTATGAATTGTTGTTTTCCTTACTCTATAATGAAGCTTTTACCAGGAGCAGGTCTTTACCATGTTGCACCACCATGTTTGTACAGTAGCCCAGACTGGACCAACTAAAACCCTTTTGAATCGTAATGATAACAGACGGATGTTTGGACATGGGGGGGTGGGATGAGAGGTATTCGGCTGTAACACGCAACTTCACCGCTAGATGTCACTAAATCTTACACACCACACCTGTAAATCAGCTTCTTGTACAATTTATGTTTTACAGGTTATGTTTGTCATTCTGTAGGAGCTTGTGCAATATCACGTCTATCATGTCTGTTGGTCCAATGTATCATAGTTACAAATCATAGTTAATGCTTCTTTCTCTTAAAGGTTCAGTGTGTAGGCTTTGGTGGTATCTAGTGGTGAAGTTGCATATTAAGGCTGACGACCCCTCACCTCACCCCTACACTTATCATTTAAACCCCAAACCAGTTTAATCTGTCCATTTTGGGAAATAAAATAAAAAACATGGTGGTGCAACATGGCCGCCACTGTAGAGAGGACCTACTCCTGATGTGAATATACCAGGGCTGCTCTAGTGATAATGAAAACCACAATTCAGTTGATTATACTCGTTAAAATATATAAAGATTCTGTCATGTTCCATTTCCGCCAACAGATAATGATAATTATTTCAGTGGACATTATGGTCATTACTTTCATGCCGTGAGATTACATTGGTTAATAACGCTGAGTTTGCTAAATCTCCTGTACTGCAGACGCTTCTGAAACAGCTCTCACATATTCTATTCCAGTCACATGTTCTCACTCCAGGTACAGTTTGATTCGGTGCAGGGAAGTGAACCCACACGGTAAACATCACATTTATCCCAAAGGTATTTTGACTGTTGCGACAGAAAGTTTTTCTTGGTGAGCACAGCATGTACTGATACCGACCGACAGCAAACCAACACTGTTGCAGCTTAGCGATGTAGCACAAGGTCTCTCACTGTACTGAAGCTGCAGCGCTGTCTGTCGCTCGGCCGCTTCCTCCAAATACGAACATGCAAATGAACTGTGGTTATCACTATCTTTGGATCTACTCAGACACACCGGTGACTATTTTATACATACGTTAAACATTCAGTGATGCACATCAGCAAACATTTGAGAACCACAACCACAAATACATGTTATAATTTAAATCTGATAAGACAAACAGAGTCTAGATTAAGATACAGATTGTAAACATGCACAAGCATGCACAAACATAGACTCAAATACATACATACTTGTGGGCACCACTGCCGGGCATGCAGGCATGAACACATACACACAAACACATATTTGCATTGCTTATTAGGACTGCAATGACTCCCTTTCATCTTCCCAAACCTTGATCCTGATCCAAATAGAGGTTGTTAGAAATAAGATATAAAATACATAGTGGTTTTGTTGTTGTTGTGCTTAATTACACGACTTTAAGAAGTGCTGTTCAACTACTCTTATATCTCTTATTTATATTGATACTAAGGTGGCTGCCATGTTGAACCACCATGTTGTTACAATGGCTCAGGATGGACAAGCCAGTTGAGTGAGGGGTAATCGGCGTCAACATGCTACGTCACCACTAGGTGTCACCGGATTCCACACATTGTAGTTTGTACTGCCCGATACAAGCGCGCACTCATTTGACGTCATATGTTTTGATGTGTCATAATGTCATTAGAAATGACATGATACGCCTCAATCAGCGTCCCGCTGAGCCGGGGCTCCGGTACCTCAGGAGAACTTGTACCTCAGCCATCAGTGGATTTCATACACAGACCTGCGCTTATCACACTGTGACACGTTGAAACAGTGTGGCAGAGCCCAATTACCCCTGATTACAGACCAGCTCACCTCGGTTTTAGGATAATATACAAGGTCTAATTGTCAGTGTGGTGTGGACACCTGCATGGGTGGTCCCACTCCATCACAGACTCCATCTGGCTGCCATCGCCAGGTGCAGCTCCGCCTCCTCCTCCTCTCCGGTCCTTTCCGTAGACCACCCTTAAACCGCTGACCCGGTCCTGGCCCTTTGGGCGGAGACGTACGTCCAGCGACTATGACTCTACTGCACACCTGAGAAAATACACCTGGTCGTACGTGAGCGTATTTCAAACACGCTGCTCCGGCATGTTTGATGCGTCAGAGCCAGTCAACACGTACTCACGGACCATCTGCGTCCACAATGTCTCGTGGCGATTCACACCTGGACGTACGTAGATCTCGGTCAGTCTGACTTTTACAGATGCAATGTGTTGTATCATGTGGCACACAATGTAAACAAATACACAATCAGGTGAGAAAATGTAACACAAACCAAATTGACTCCTGACAGTTGACCCTGTTCACATGTCACATTATAAACCATTGATTACTTTGAAGAGGAGACAGCAAAAAGACCAAATGTGCTGTTGCTCTTTATCATGCTAAAGTTGTCCTGGGATGAAACTGCGATGCGGATATCTGCGTGTTTATTTACCCTTTATTGATTCAGATTTAATGAAATGTCTGATGGCAAAGGCTGAAACAGTGCGGCCGTTGATCCGGTCGTGATTGAAGTGATGGTCAGTGCTCCCGTGTTGCTTACATTGGACCTGGCCTCAGAGATTAGAATAATATAAGCACATAAGCCCTTGCTTGTTCCTCACGTCTCGGCCCAAACCTCCCTCCTCTTAGCAGCCCCCCCCCCCCCCCGCGGCACCCCCCCCCCCCCCCACCTGGCTTTTCTCCCATTACCTCTCTATGAAGCATGAGCTCGACAACTATCCACTTCATTATTACAGGAAGAATCCTCCACATCATAATTTCAAACACATTACGGACTTGTAAATGTAAAGCTTTCCTCCTCATGAGGGTAATAATCGATCTGAGTCTGGCAGCTGTGTGACTCCACTGGGAGTGAATGAGCGGGTTCGAAACCACACCCCCCCTCCCTCGCTCCGTTTTCCTTACCTTGCAGATGTTAAGTAAAGAACGGGGCTACAGTACATTTGAGGGGGGTCACGCTGAACACAGAGACTCCTCTCAGACCCTTGACTGCCGGTTAGAGGAAGAAAAAAAAATAAAGATAAACTTTCTATATTCTGCACAAACGCTAAATCAAGTCAGTACAGACGAGCTGTACCGTACTGAGAGATATGAGTGTTGTTGTATTGACGGTGAAAATACACAAAGAGAGGCTCTTGCGGGTGTTTTTTTATTTAAAAACTGGTTGAAAAGCAAGTGTTAAGAGTTGTATTGTAGCAATGCATGTTAATATATCATAATTCAATTTATCTGTCCACCCACTCTCAGATTACGATGAGCATTAAAGGTACAGTACGCAGGATTCTTCCAGAAAAAACATGCTTTGTAACATGCAAAAGTTTTTTTTACGGCTCCGTGTCTGTATCCTCTTATTTTGCTGTTCTTTTATGGGTTATTTCTGCGCAGCAGTGTTCAGACAGGAACAAGTGTCAAACAACAAATGTAACCAATGCTATGTTTAATACACTGCATACACATCTAGTATTACTAGTGTTGTCGGGGCCAACTATGACTGATGAGTTTTCACACACCTATACAAATCCTGCGTACTCTACCTGGAACGCTCCAGCATTCATAGCACTACAGTGTATCAATGTGTTGTAGTTATGCGGAGGTTATGTTTCACTGTCTGCAGCCGTCCAACTTGTACTCATCTACGAACGCAGAGAAGTCTTTGCAGGCGGCACGATGAGCAGATTTGATACATTCTTGAACAGAAGGCTTTTTCTCAACCCAGGTATTCGACTCTAACAGATACTGCATCCTGCAGGAGGAGGGGGAAGAAGAAGAAAGAAACACTGAGCAAAACAAAAATCAAGCAGCGAGAAAACTTGCTTCATGATGTCACGGACTGTACTTACTGTCCATTGGAGTCGGTTGTGGCACCATCTTTGCCCATGATGAGATACGTCTTTCCCACAGTCAGCTTCACTTTGCACTGACGCCTCTTCGCAAACACTCGGACAGAATTTTCACGCAGATGCAAATCTCCATCTGACAGACGGACGACAGTTATTGCACTTAATGTGGGCAGTAGGCCGGTGTTTGGAAACGTTTAGGGTCGCGGAATGTTTACTTACTTTTTCTGAGAATCTCTGTCACTGTCGTGTTGTACAACTCAAAGTTGAGTCTCATGGAAACACTGAGAACGTCAACGATGTATGCTGCGAACAAGGAACAATTTCAACTGTCAATGAGCCATTATGATATTCGGTCGGGCAGTGAGGAAGGCAAATAAGAGGAGCAGCAGGAGGCAGGACACGATGTACATTCTGTTGCAGTGTCCAAAAATGGACAGATCTTGTATTTCCATGTAGGCATTTTCCCGTCAGTGTCCTTTAAAAAGTCAGTGCTTAATTCCTTACCTCACAAATGTCTAAGTGGATCCACTTTGCTGTTTGTTGTGAACACGTCCAGTATGTAGCCTTTACATAGTGACTGTGCCCATTTGCTGGGAGGATTCACACACGTGCCACCTCGAGAGTTTGTGCATAAACAGAACTTGAGAAGCTGCAGGAGGAATTCTGTACAAACTCTGGGGACTCTGGTTTGAACCTTTGCATTCATACATGATCTGCCTCTATGTCAAGACCCATTAATGTTTTCTGTGTCGTGTTGTGCTTTCATGTTGCTCCTTTCTGTTTACTTTCCTTTCCCGCTGTTACCCGTCAATCAAAGTCTGATCGGCTCCACCTGTGTCCTCTTGTCTCTGCCTCTACCTGTGTGCACTTAAGCTGTGTCTCTACCTATTGACCCGGCTTGTTTCCTTGTTTGTCTCTTCCTTCCCAGCGTGTTCTGAAACCTTTGCCTGTGATGTTGCTGACTCGTGCACCTTACTCCATGTTTGCCTGCTGATTCTGTCTTGGCCTGGTTGTTGCCTGCTCGTGTACCAATTCCACCCACCCTCCTCGCTGTGTTTCGTTTGATCATTTTTTTCCTTTGTTTATTCTCTGTGTACCGACCACTCTGTTTACATTACCACGGGCTTTGTCTTCCATGATCTTGTTTACCTTTTGTTTGATGGTTCTTATTATTCATTGTAAATTAAATTGTCATCAAACAATTATCTGTAGGCTCAATGAAAGAGACTGGAGAGTCTTAAACCAGCTCTAAAGGCAAGCTTGAGGTATGTTTGAGAGGAGAATAGAGAAGAGATTCATTTCAAAACCTAAATAATCTGGATGCTGGTTGCAAGGATGAATAAAAAACATTAATCTGAAACATAATTTGTGTCAGTGAACAGTTACATTGTATCGTTCCTCTGTGTAACACTGACCATAATCCACTCTGGGGAAGAAGCAAGCGTGGTTCGAACGGTCCCTCTTTTTCAGGACTTCACCTCTCTCAGATTTGAACGTCATTTTAAGATTGAGACATGGCCCTGGTGAAAACATTAACAAATTGAAATTTTCTCCTCAAACATATTTGATAGGTAAAGTCGCCCCGCCTCTATGTACGTTGGTATAAAGACTCACTTTCTGCACACTGGCAAACATCTCCCGAACACAGTTTGGAGACCAGCCTGGTTCTTTGGGGTGCAGAGTAGAACACAGTACACTTTTGACCTGCAAAGAAAAGTCCAAGTGGCTCATACTGTCTTAAATTTTGACCTGTTTATAAAAAAAGAGGATTACTTGAAAACAATTACTTACTTGGTTCATAATAGTCATAGAACACAGCGGGAGCAGGCTGAAGAAGGCCGATCGGAACGGTTTGTTTGGCATCAAAACTGATGCATTCCTTTGCCTCAAAAAGCTGGTGAGAGAAGTTTCCTTTTAGTGTCTGACGAAAAATGTGAGAAAATGCTGAAAATCCTTTTTACCTGGTTGAAGTAGATGAGCACCCTTCCATGGTACGATTCATAATGGGAAATATACTGCTCAGGTAAGCGTTTTAGCTGGGAGGAGGAGAGAGTTTGAACATACCTTGAAGTGCATGAAATATACTTTGCATTGATGACGACAGGCAGAGAGCTACTAACCTTGTCCAGGTCCTCAATTTCTGCATCAAAACCACTCAGCAGTGTGATGTCGGCAATCGCCATTCCTGTGAGACTGTTGTTCGTGCTGCGACTACACACACACACACACACACACACAACATAATGAAAAATAAACAAAGAGAGACACTGGTCTGTAAGATATGATTTGGATGTCACTGTACTGACCCGACACAGACTGTGTAGGTGACGACCTGGCTTGACTGAACGTTGTTGTCGACATCTCTCCTGCTTCTGGTGCGATCATCGGCCAACTCGATGTCTGATTGTGTCTCTAGCAGCTCCTGTTCCTCATTGTTATTGACGTCATCGTAGTATTCATACATGTCTGTGATCAGAGCTGGGCAGACAGATAATGAGTGTACTGTGAGTAGGATTTTGTGACATTTAGTGGGGAAGTTGCATGTTGCTGGTGAATACCCTTTTCATCCTTGCCATCCGTACATATAGAACATAGGTGTCAAACTCTGGCCCGTGGGCCAAATTTGGCCCGCGTTGTAATTATATTTGGCCCGCGAGAGAATACCAAATGACTACTAGAGCTGGCAATATTTGTTTACATATGTAAAAGACAGACCTGTTTGTCTTGTTTGTGGAGTCACCGTGGCAAATAGAAAAGAGGCATACGATTTTTATTTAAAATTTATTCAATAAATGAATGCCATTGATGTCTTTTTTTTATTTGAAATTTGATTTTGCGTGTCTCCAATATTAAGTTATATATTGTATAGTAATAAGCGTTGCTTGGTTCATATTCAATGTTAAAGCAACATTTTTTTGGGTTCATATTAAAAGGTTCATTTGTTCAATGTTGGCCCCCGACTTTGTTCAGGTTTTAAATTTTGGCCCACTGTGTATTTGAGTTTGACACCCCTGATATAGAAGAACCTGCAGTAACTTTCACTTTTCATTAAAACTCTAAATGATGTTGTCCATTTTGGGCTACCGTAAAAACATGGCAGTGCATCATGGTAGCTTTCATGGAGTGGACCAGCTCTGAATTCAGGTTTGCGGCTGTAAATACATTTAGTTGTAATTTGATACCAACTTACCAGTGTATTTTACTTTCCCTTCCACAGTGACACTGATTGACACTTTGGGACAGTCATCTTTGGTATTCAACAGGTAGAAGGCCTTCATAGTCTGCCAAAGAGATTAGTGATAATTGGTACATTCTAGAACTTCTGTTGTCTAAAATTAACGCTGAAGAGATTCAAACTTACTTTTACTGTGACCGTTCCTTTTCCTGACAACTGCATTGTAATTTGTTTCCCGGACAGTTTCTGGCACAAAAGACACAAGAGCAAGCACAAATATGAGGTCAATTTTTAGTGTGTGTGCATGTGTGTAAGTGTCTGTGATGTCAGAAAAGGTTTGTGATACCTTCAGGTCTATTTCCACGCTCTCCCTTGATCTCAGTGTGAACGATGCAATCTCAATCTTTCCTGGGACAGTAAACTCTGCGTTGACATTTACAGTGAGATTTGCGGGCCTTTTGAGCTCATACTCAGCGAGGGCTTCCAGTGCCATGATGGTGTCCTGGACATTGTATGAGAACATGATATTATTTCATAACATCTCCAATCTGACAGTGAGCACACCCTGGGTGCTAGATCATGAATTTAGAGGATGAAGTCCACCTTATAATAAACACCTCAACTGTTAATGCTGGTCTAACAACATCACACATGTCTATCAGCAAGTTCACTTGTTCCAAGTGTCTATTCTCTACACAGACTTAACTAAGTCCCTGAAGTCTTAGACATGCTCTCGGCCCTTAAAGGAAGGCAGGAGTCACCTGTGATGACGTATATCCTCCAAAGTAGTTCTGCTGGGAGACCAACCAGCGTGCTGCTTTGTCTGCCTCCTGCATGTGGCCAAGCTCCACCGCTGCCAGGAGGCCGTAGGCCGTAGTCTCGACTGTGATGGCGTCAGCCCTCTTTTGATTCCGTGAGCTAATATCTGTTGTCCACAGGTAACCGTCCTTCCCTGATGGTTGAGAAATGGACAACTGGGGCATGAGAGAACAGCCCACCGCAATATACCACATGAGTGTTTTGATTGGACCTGCCTTCAGTTGCCTTGGATCGAAGTTTTGTCCAGACCTGGGGCAGATGTTCCCCCGCTGTCCGGCAAACGGCGAGACAGTAGGCGGTGGTGGCGATGGCATACGGGTGCTCAAGCCCCTCAATGTTTGACATGAGATATGAAGTTGCTCTTGAAGTGCTCGCCCCCTGGTGGAGAGAGACATGAAGATACTCAGTTCCTTCCTCAAATGCAGGCAAAGCCACACTAGCACACCTGACAGGATGCACACGAAGCAGCTAAATGCTAATTCTAATATGCTGGAAATGCTAATATATTGAGAGTGAGCAGACTGGTGCATTCATATTGCTTCTAGGAGAAATGCTAATGCTAGCATGCTGAAAATGCTAAAACACTTTGATGTCTTGAACCTTTATCACTCTACTTGAACGGCATCCTACAGCTAGCTTAGCATTCTCAAATTGCTATCACACTGAGATTATCATTATGAACATATTAGCTACCTCCCTCTGAACATGCCAGTGATGATGAACCAATGTTTCTCAGCTCTGTTTATCTTTGATGTCGTGATTGACTTGAATGACCAACGTTTTTCCAGTGCTGGTTCACAACAGACCTGCACAAATAGCACTTCCAGACACTGGTGAATCTGATCATGAATTCATGAGATAAGACAGGATATTCCTCTTCCAGGCCCACAGTTGGGAAATTTACAAACAAAGCACATTGGGTAGATTGAGATTCTGGGATTTGAACCAGTATCTCACGTATCGAAAGCAATCATTTTGCCACTGAGCTATTGAGCGTGTGAAGTGGCTGAAAAACAGAAAACAAGATTATATCATCTCACCACGTTATTTCGAACTTCTGCTGGCAGGAATTGAAGGGACAGTCGCAGTGACAGAGTGATGAAGGCCGTCATGGCCGCATCCTGGTCTTTGCGATTCTACATCAAACACATCGGAACAATTCTGCAGTGAAATCACTGCCATGCCTCACACAGTTCACATTGCTGTACACTAACATGTAGATTTGACCTACCAGGACCTCTCTGTGTAACACGGGATGTGGGTCAGTGAATGACCCGTCTGTCTTCTGCACAGAGAGCAGGTAACTGACGGAGTCTGTGATCTCCCTTGTAGGCACCACCTCAGTCATGTGGCCCACTGTTCCGAAAGCTACCGTCTGACGCTGAGCCACCAAGGACAGAACTTTAACAACGAGGGCCGTCACCCTGAAGGATGAGAAGAACAAAAGCATGATGAGGTATGAGTTGATGTACAAGTCTCAAGTTGAGTATCAAGGGATGAAACAAACTTACCAGTTACTTGATGGGACAGAGGACCAGGCTCCATAAGATCCGTCGGACTTCTTGTAGCTTAAAATCCTGATGTAACCTGATGAAAGTGTCAAAACCTCATTAATGGCCAGTAGAGGGCGCATAATTCTTAACATTCTCTGAAAACAAATAAGAATTGAAGTCACAGGGTCATGTGCTCCTCATGTCAATCAGATCATTTCAAGAAACACTAAAAGTCCATGAGGCCTCTGAAGTCATCAAAACAAAGGTTCCCAGTTGGGTCTTTCACCAAAAATGACAGATTCAAGCTGATTGAGTGTTTTCAAAACAATCCTTTCTCTGAGGGTCAGGTCTTTTTATCGGTCAATGTGAAAAAGCAACAGGAATTAACTCCTTCTTTGATATTTCTTGTGTATAACTAGAATGATGAGGTTGGCAGTCAAGAGGTGGATAATTCCTCATCTCTGTTGAAGTGTGGTTGCATGGTTCCACATTGGAAAACAATGTTGAAATATTTGATGGACAACTTGGTACCTTGGACAATTTTATCAAGAGCATCATCTCTGGTCCCCGTCGGCAGGTGTGACCACTGCTCACTCAGGTCGAGGTAACGCAGGGCTGAGGCTGTAGGAGCCAGTCTGACCATCGTCTGCTCCAAACATCCTGTGGGCAACACGATCAGGGCGGAAACTTTCTTTGGACTGAGGAGATTTTTGGCAGGGGTTTCAAATCCATCCGCAGCTGTAGTAGAATATTGAGAGGTCAAGACAGGGACTTTTCCATAGATTTGTGTATGGCATGATTATGTTAAGGTGTTGTTGTACCCTCTGCTGAGACGAACAAACTGGACTCGGAGTCAGGGATGACTTCATTTGGTAAGGTTCCATCGATGGAGACGTCCTTTGTGCTCCTTCCTGTCATCACACACAGTCAGAAGTCAATGTTATGGATGTGAGAACAAACTGATGGAGCAGATTTCACTGATGGATTCTGGAACAACTCACCATCCAACTCAATCCTCATGGATTTCTCCACTCTGTGCTCTTGACCATCAACCTACATGGGGTAAAATCTTCATGTTCATCCCTTACATGCCGTTATATTGTATATGTGTACATTTTTATATACTATATACACACCATCACATTCAAATTCTTCTGAATCGCATCTACTCCCATCCCCTCCACCATATCGTAGAGACGTATTTTGATTGGTATGGAGCCGGTTACCATGGGGACAGCAGAAAAGGTTACAAACTTTGAAGACGCCGGCTCTACGGTGACATTGACAAATGCAGCGGTGGTGGCGGAGCCGGGGGAGCAGAGTCCCTCACTTTGTTCCATATGAACAGCCAACTGTGATGACAACACAAGGGGTGAATTACAGTGTTTCTGGGTGTAGCTGATCAACGTTACTGTTTGGTCACAGTTACCTGAAGTGGTCTGCTGCCATAGTTGTAGATCACGGGGGAAATGAACATCTGCTCGAATACTTTCACAGAGTAGGGAAGTCTCAAAGACACAAATTTCTCCTTAAAGGCTCTGACCTCTGTGGGTTGAACCACACAGAAACCTGAAAGAGACACAAGGTCAGTGAGTGGCAGCCATTAACAAGCTCTTGTGAAAGTGGGAGCATGCTTTTACCGGTGGCTGCAGATAATGTGACAACCTGAAACTCCCATGTAGTGATGGAATCAGGCAGAGTCACAGGATACCTGTAGATTTTTCAGGGCAGATGAAAAGTTTGAACTTAAACAAGGAAGATGGGAACACAGAATATATAACGAAACTCTTCCACCTCTTACCTTCGTTTGCCATCAACAAGAAATTCCTTGAATTCAAAGCTGGGAGGGAAATATCGGCGGATGTACTGTGCAGCAGTGTCCATGAAGAACTGCTCGATGTCAACCATACTCTCAGCTGCAGAGCATTGAACATGAATCGTTTATTTCTTACCTCGTTTCAAGTCGTCCCACCTATGGAATAGGCTTTAAAAGTAATTTCATCTCACTGCGTCCAACTCCTTTCCTGGCCTCCTCTCGTATCTTCTCCTTCCTCAGGTGCTCTCCCTGCCGGCAGCATTGGAGGAAGGCGTCCACACACGGCTGACTCTGCCGCACCAGAGAGACCCTCTTTGCCCTCTGCTCACATGTCAGTGTCATGGGGATGAGAGAGAAACCGTGGTCACAGCATTCCTGCAGGTCTTTGTCGGAAAAGTTTGATTCTGAAAGTGAAAAAAAGAATGCGATTGATGCAGAACGTTTTGTTATTGGCGCTCCAAAGGGCCAAAGTTGTGATGCTACATCATCTCACTTAGTGACATCAGCTCCAGCTGGAGGTTCACGGACCGTCGCTGTCGTGCTGATGCCGACCCACAGCCAAAGTCTGGAAGAGTAGTAGTAGTAGTAGTAGTCTTTAGTAGTAACGTTTTAAAGGTCCAGTGAATGAGATATTTTCCCTCACAGAGTGGAAATGAAATATACTGATGATTTTAATGAGTGCTTAATCATCTAAGAACGTGAATTTTTTTTTTTGTAATCCTTGAATGGGTCCTTTAAAGGTGCAGGAGCTCCAATGATAACTAAACAAATATGATATTTGTCATACCCATTCTATTCTTTGACTGCGACTGACTTATGAACGACAAACCAGCTTCTACTAACACAGACGCTGAGTCAGATCCTCCACCGCGTGAGCAGCCGAGGTCGTATGACTGCATGGCAGAGAACACCTGGGAGGAGGAGACAAATCCTTGATTAAAAAAATAATAATAATAAAAACCTCCATGTGCTTTAATGAGAGTGTGAATGAGCAAAGTGTGCACCTGTTTGGCTGTTAGTTTATTATCAGCATTGAGAGCGTAGAAGGCCTTGTCCACAGCCAGCAGGGCCACCTTGGCTCTCTGACCGTGGAGATCAAACTCCAGCGCCGACTGTTTTCCTGGTCTCATGCTTCCTATTTGTTCAACCTGAAGTGGAGATGTGATGTTTCAATATTGTTGTCAAGGTCACATTTCAAACTTCGGATATGTGCATGAAAACAAAGGGCTCCAGGCACTATTCCACCTCTTTAACTCATCCAGAGCTTTACAAAACATTTCTGCTTTTATTGAATCACACATGCTCCACTCGAGATAGCCGAAGCCGTGTTTGTCCACAGGCCGAGCTCTTATCTCCTCTGTTTACTCACCTTGACCTTTATCCCGCATTCTTCCCTAACATCCACCCACACTGAGTCAGCGATGATGTCTCCATGCTCGTTGTAGAAGTAGCCAATCAGACGGAAGGATGGAACCATATCATGTGTTATGAGCAGGCTGTCTTTCACCGATCGGCCAAACGGGAGCGATCCCTTTTTGACGATGATCCCTCGACTGAGGACCTGCGGCAGAGAGAGTCCTGCCTAATTGTTCTTGGACTTTCTTGAAACATGTCAGCGTTTGATCCAGTGTGACTCACCATGTAGTATATGAAGCCGGCTGTTGAACCTGTGTTGGGCATGTACGTGACTGAGATTTCATCACTGACAGAGTAGAGCCTGTAGCTAAAACTCATGTAGAGGTAGCTGTCACTTGTAGAAGAAGCTTGTTTGAGGGTTTTCCTCTGGTGGAGACCGTCTGCACTCACCTTTTGGAGACCAGAGGTCAAAACTGTTCAATCTGAACACAGACATATTTGGGAGGATTGTTAACTGAGTTTGAGGACACTCACTTCAACTGTGATCTCTTTTGAAGTCTCAATGTTAAACGTATGAAAGACTGCCCCCTCCTGGCCAGTGGTAACTTCCATAGATTGCAGTGAAGGTCCTGTAATAGCCATTCTGACACGCACACCTGGTGCAGGGGAGCCATCAGGGAGACGCATGATCACCTGGAACGACAACAAACCACATCACTAACCTTAAAGAAAACCCAGACAGTGTAATATACTCAGATGTTTTTGTTGGTGTTGTGCATACCACCACATCCAAAGGGTATCCAGGAAGAAAGTATGAGCGGGTTCGAGACAGATCCATTGTGTATTTGTGGGAGAGGACAGGAAGATTAACCTCGGTGTATTGCATTTCACCACCTGAGATGAAAAACAATTTGAGCAAAAATCAATACATCAAAAATCACATGAATGTTAAAATATTATTGTTTTATTCTATTCTATTATTTTATTCTGATATTTTATTCTATAATTTTATTTTTATTTAAATTTTTTATTCTCTCATTATTGTTATTTGTTATGTAATTTATCTTTCATTATTATTGCAATGCAATATTATAGCGTTTAAACACTCAATGCAACTCATACAGTTGCTTTTACACATTTTATGAAATTAAAAATAAACATTTCACCATAGATATTGAAAAATTACAAATATCCATTACACAGCTTCATTCCGCCAGACGTTTGTTTACATAAACAAGGTGTACGTTTTAGCGCGCCCTTTACTGTTAATGTCGGTGACGAACACGGCCATGTAGACTTGAGCTCCACTCTGCTGGAGATCAGACAGTGTGAGGTTCAGCTCCGTCTGGAGATGATTATTTAACTTTGCTCTCTGGAGAGAAACGGTGGCTTTTCCATCCTGGACCTGCAAGAAATCACACATTGTTTTTAAATTTTTCATGTGATGCCACATCATCCGATCCGATCTGGCAGTTTTTAACTCAAATCTGACTCCTCACCGAACCAGTCAGCTCCAGTCCCTTGACGATGACAGGCTTTACTTTCTCACCAACAGTTTCACTCTTTTTCAAGACTCCAAATTGAGTGTGGTATGCTCCTTTAACGTTTTCACCATGGGTGTACCTGGGGAGAAAATCCATTAAATTGTGACTTGAACTCATCATTTGCCGAGCAACAGTTCCCTCTGCTGCCGCACATGGAGACTCACTGTTGTCTTACCCGTGAAAATCCCATTTCCTCCCATCAGCCCTATGGTAAACAGCAGTGTCCTCACAACACACTGACTGACTACTGTTGGAAGCCAGGTGGAGGAGACGGTGCTGGGAGGACAGCTCTGTTGACAATGACTATACAATGACTGTAAGTGACTTGCTAACTCCCAGCTATTGTCTCTCCTTCAGCTGTCCTGGAGTCCACATTTGTTTTAAAGGTGCAGTGTGTAAGATTTTGTGACATCCAGAGGTGAAGTTGCATGTTGTCTCCATCACCTCACCCTTAGGCTCCCGAGCATGCAGGTGAACCAAGTTGTAAAACTCAAAAGATGTTTAGTACGTCCACTCTGGGCTAATGTAAAAACATGGCGGCCCCCGTAGAGAGGACCTGCTCCTCATGTAAATATACATTAACAGGCTCATGTAAGGGTGATTGGAACAAAAATACATTTAGGTCATTATGAAAATGTGAGTTTTTAGTTGTGTTGTAATATTTGTCTCTACCAATATAAGTGACAAAAATGACACAAATCCTACACACTGCACCTTTAAGGAGAATAAATTCAAAACTGAGTATCTGGGGAAATTGATGAACACTTACATGGCTGAGATGGTGAAGACATCCTCCTCTGCACTCAGCACAATATATTTCTGCTCCGTCTGGATGTTGACCTCGAAGCTTGGTAAAACTACAGGGTGTAACAGTGACATGTTTTCAGGCCTTAGATCAGTTTGTGTGATTTGGTCCATAATCAGAAATGAAGTATGAAGTTTACCAAATTTTTGCACTTTGAATTCTCGAGAAACGGCGTTGGCTTCATCGTCAGGATAGTGAGCTGTAATCCTCCATGTGCCTGGTCTTGGTGAACAACAGTAACATGTCAGAGTCAAAGTTGTTTGTGGCGTCAGCGTAAGTTAAGGTTTGTTTTGAATGTGTTGTCACCTACTGAGAAACATCGGGTATTTGGAACGTGTCCGAAAATATCCCTGAGTGCGCCAACTTGAGGCTATTCATCACTTTGATTCCAGCTGCATTCTGTCAGAAAAGGACAAAAAAACAGGAATCATATTTCTATGAGTCCACTTCTCAGATGTATTGAGACCTATCGGTGAGGAAGCATATCTCAAGTAAATATTACATTGGTAGGCTCATGTGAGGGCAATGGGAAAAAAACAACATTTAGGTGATTATAAATTCCTGAAAATGTCAGTTTGTAATATTGTTCAAATGGACAGAAATGACCAAAATCCTACAGCTTTAAGAGATTTTACACAAACACAAGTATAACTATTCTATATTCCCTTTTACGTCAAAGGAGCGGAGCTAGTTTCACCGACATTTTACGCACTGGACCTTTAATCTCCCAAGAGAACCGGTGTACTCACGAATATTGATACGGTGAAGGTTTCCTCATTAGGCCTGAGCGTGTGATCCAGAGTGAAGATCCTGTAACTCACTGCAGGAGATACAATCAGCCTCAGTGTCTTGTTCCGTTCATCAGATACAGACTGACTTCACACTGGATGGAAATCGTTCCTCTTACCGCCCTGTTCTGGTTTGTAGATGGGCTGGTTAGTCTGGATGAAGATGTAACCACGGTGCTTTGACACCAGGACCCTCGTTGCCTGCCTCCGACCCTGGCTGAACGCGCTGTCTGCCACCAGCAGCAGGTACGGAGGCCCGTGCTTCGGAGGCGGAAACCTCGACATGATGGTGTCGTTAATCTACGACGGACACAAATCAGAGGTTTGACACGAGGGTATCTCAGCTCCATTGAAATTCTACTTTTAGCCGCTGGGAGGGTTTTGATACCATGAGCTCGACTATTTTGATGTCTTGTTCGCTGGTGCAGCGGATGGTTTTCCTCTCGGACACCACAGTGCCGGTGCTCTCGTGCTCCAGGTGCAGAGTGACGGGGACGTTGACATGAGGAGCTCCCATCTGGACAAACACCTTCTCCTCAACGCCTTTATGAAACACATTCGGAGCCGAGATGAAGAACCTGCGCACAGAGGGGAGAAATATATCTCTATTCACATTCAATGAATAATACTGCTGTAAGTCAAGGGTGCAGAATTGACATTTGATATGTTCTATAGATTAAAGGTGCAGTGTGCAGAATTGGCCAGTTGGTGTTTGCCAAAGATGGATCACCACAACATTTGCCACAGGGGAACAACCACAGAGAGGGTAATCACCCTATTTACTAAATGGTGATAATGATAATAACAATATAATATTATATTAAATTAAATTATATTATATTATATTATATTATATTATGGTGGTAAACCACCAGTATATACCTGTTCAAATGTTGCCACCCAGAAATGTCCCATACGCACCAAAGCAATGAGAGCATGAGAAAACACAGACACAGAGCAGTGTATCTCCAGACACACACCACACCACTAAACACCCAGTGACTCGCCCAAGATTATTGTTATTATAAGACTATTGGAAAAAGACTGTTTCTAATGAATCCATCCCCTTTTTTCTATGTTCCCGGCGACTCCATATCTACACCTTTAGGTTCTGCAGAACCATGACGTGGACATTTGACATGAAAACACAGTCTTATGTAACATAGATTAGAGATGCTGTTACCTGTTCTCTGTTGCACTTCTTGTTTCCACAGTGAGGCAGAGGAGCAGCAGTAAAACCACTGGACTCTTCATCCTGCAGCATTTGTTTCGTTTGCTGCGTGAACAGAGGATGCTGATCAGCTGGGGTTATATGCATTTTCCAGCCGTGTGTTTCTCAATCATTTGAACCCTTGCTGCCCTCCCACTGTTTATTTTTAAATGTGCCCTCTCAGGAACACATCCTCAGTCACATGGTCCGAATGGCAAAAATATAACGTGAAACTCATCTCACTGTCGCATACGGTTTTCACGTCAGTTTTCTGCAAATCTGTGACATTGACATTTTAAAGTCTAGTGGCATGTGCATTTGTGCAAAACGTCGGTGATCTAAGTTGCATGTGCAGATCTGTCTGGTGCAGATCTGAGTGTTACAGACATGTTTTCGATAACAACATGTTAGAAAGCTTCATTTCATGGCATTACTTGGACTGCAGCATGAAAAGTGTTTGTCTCGGTTTCACAATGTGTGCTCATCCTATCATTGGTTACTGCCGGTCAGTCTGATTTCCCCCAAATCATGTGATTTACGGGAAATCACCGCTCACCCTCCCTGCAGGAATAGATTTGACTTCTTGCGCACTTTTTTTTCTGTATATCTCATCAACAGCTGCTAAAATCTCCTTAGAGCTTGTTATTGAACATCCTGTGCAGTTTTATTTCAGTCTGATCCTCATTGCTCACCAACACTGAATGTTTTCTAAAGAGGATTTAAAACATTGCCACACTGATAAAATGGAGAAGTGTGATTAAAGACAGACTCACAGACAAGATCAGAAACTTTATTTATCATGAAATCATGTCTCCTCCAACAGGAGGCATTATGATACTAACCATACAGGACACATTCATATCTACTTATAACTGTATGTTTCTCTAATGGCAAAACAGTTCATGTAATACTCTAATCTTTTTATAATGCATAAATATTTTAGTTTTGTTCATTTTTGTTAAAATATACAGCTGTGAGTGCAACAGCCATTGTGTTAACGACCAATAGGGCCGTACTATTCTCTACATGAACATTTCTGTCTTATTTTTGCACATTTTTATTTTATTTTACAGTGACTGTCATTTGTTTATTTTTTATAACATTTTTACATTTTTATTTTACATAGACATTTTTTTTCTTAATTTTTTGTTGGTTTATTTTTGAATTTCTTTTTAAATTTCTTTTTACTTTTTATTCCTATTTTTTATTCTAATTGCACCAGTTGACTGGTGCTTCTTCTATATCTGCAGCATTTCATTGTAATGTAATTTAACCCTGTGGTAACTCATATGGGAGTTACCACAGGGAACAAATATAGAACTTAAAACTTGCAACAATTATTGGGCAGTTTTTGATGCCTAATCTTTTTTTCTTTTATGTTCAAATCCAAAATCTTTACACGTCTTGGTAATGAAATTAGAATAGTGTAAAATTTAACTAATAGAATCCCTTGAAAATTCTATTTTCTTCCAGAAACTTTAAATCAAACTAATTGATTTAAAGTCGGTAAATCACAGTACGATCCAAAGATTCACGTTGCACATGGAGGACACATCTGTGTCAGGCTCCATTTGGCTTTGAGAGCCATGTGGCTCGGGGCCAAATGGTCCCCTCATCCATTAATAATCCTATTCTCTGCGCATTGCAAGAGATACAAATTGAGCTTTTTTCAACTGTCCAACAAACATAGATAATCTATCGATCGCTGTGTTTTATTCAAACAACTAAAATCAGTGAAATCCTTTCGGGAACTTAATGCTCCAGCTCTGGAAATGGTTTGGAGCCTATAGAATCATGCATTTAAAGTCGTGCGAGGACAAACAGCTTTGTCTCCAACAATCGAACTGCAGCATGTAACTTTGCACTCAGCTTCATTGTGTCCAGAATCAGATAAAGAGATTTGTTGTGGAAAAGTTAAAAACCTCTTTTCCATTATGGTTCTTGCAGAGCAGCATTGCAGCCATATGAAAAGACACTTTTGTACTTTCCCACAACAAGAGTTTCCTTTTCAAGTTTTGAGGTCGACATATCACCTTTGTTCAGATTATTTTACGACCTATCTTAAAAAAAATTTTTGTTCCTTTCCC
>JAFBJT010013252.1:64865-81691 GCA_016785325.1 Chascanopsetta lugubris | reverse complement strand
TACATTTTATACCCTTATTACACTTTTTAGATGCTTTGTACAATAGTGCTGAACTTAAGACCTGCTTTTGCCATGCTTGATCTGATATATATATATATAAATGTGTAAATATACTGTATATTACAGTATGTGTGTGTGTGTGTGTGTAAATGTGCAAAGATGTGTATGTGTATATGTATGTGTATGTGTATGTGTATGTGTGTGTGTGTGTGTGTGTGTGTGTGCGTGTGGTGGAACCTGCACCACACCAACAGTGAGAGGCTCAAATATGGCTTGTGTCAGACGTGAAGCCTGCTGCCACCCATAAGAGAGCTCCTACATTTAGGGCCACAGAGGTTAAGCACAGAGCTTTAGTAGGCATGATGTCCCCACCTCCAACCCAATCCGAATCACATTGTAAATCATAACATTAACACATGGTTCAGACACATGAAAGTCCACGGCCCTACACTACGACAAACACGTCGGGATTAAATACATCGAGACAAACACGTTAGAAGAGAATGTGCTTCGGGGGGAAAATGTGATCGGGCGGCTGTTGGACTCTGGTGATAAACAACCAGAGAGAGACTCCAAGGGGGAAACAGTGTGTTGTAAGACTATGAGTTGACCGTTATGACCTCTATCATTCTTATCCCGAACACAGTTTGGTCAACTGAGCAGCTACTTTGTCTCGTTATACACTTAAAGCCCCTAAATCCAGTCAGAACACCAAGCTCCAAACATAATCATTCTGAAAAACTTCTCGATCAACCATACTTCAAATGAGAAGTTCAACATTTGGAGGATATACTTTCTTGTAAAAAAAAAAAAAGAAGCTTGGATGAGAGGATTGATTCAACAGTGACAGTGAACAGAGATCTTCCAAAACCAGCATCACAAGTCGCTCCAGTACTGCAAAGTCAGGTATCTGCTAAATCTATGAATTGATCAAAGTACCAGATGTTTAGTGTATTAGTTTCATTAAGATAACCCCCCCCCCTCCACCCCCAAAAAAATCACTTCCTCTTCACTGCGCTGACAATTACTGCAACTTTTAGAATGGATCACTATTTGTATGTTTATATTTCATGATGACAAAAAAAAAAATAAAAAAGCCAATTCCTGACTACCCTGGTGGCCATGTCTGAGCGGGTGAGTCCTCGTTCGAATTGGAAACCTGCACTGGGTCTGCCACAGTGAGTCGCCAGCGTCTCGGCAGTATCGTGTTCACTGATGTCAGGGTTCAACTGGAGTAAACATCAGCACCATGTTCCAGTCACGGAAGAACCTCCATTAGGATTTGGCAGTTAGAACCAACCCAGAGGTGGCTTCATATCTGCTGGGCAGGTAACGAAACCTTAGTGTGCAGCATGAGTGCAAAATGTTGGATAATATGCTCATCTATGGCGTACGAGCATGTGCATCAACTGCTGACTTGGTAGATCTTCCATAGAGCACCTTAAAGGGAGTGAAGAAGAAGTGATTGATGTCCAACACAACAAAGGTGACATGTACCGTATAGGAGACCTCCCTTTCCTGGGATCAGGGTACGCTTTTCTTTTTCTTATGCACTGTTATCGGATTGGTGCTCAGTGTCGGGACTGGAACACCACACAAAGTAACAGTTCGTCAAAGCGGGCAGGCAGTCAGGCGAGCGAGAAACGAGCGATAAGAGGAAACATACCGCGTCAGCAGGTGACAAACACAGTTGTACAAATAACCTCATCCAACTGTTAAGAAAACAGCCAATAAGCCAACTTTCCCAAATGTCAACGTTCGCTTTTACATCTGACTTGTGAGTGAGTCAGCAGCCCTGAAACGCCCTGAGTCAGTGAACACTTGACAGGCTGCTGCTTTGTGTTTGGAGCGAGCTGCTCTAACATGATGATCAACAGACCACAGAGACCTTCACTTCAATAAACAGGAGACATCCTCAGTGCTGCTCTCACAGACCATTTCAAACCACACCGTTGACTCTTGCTCAGGATTCAGTGGAAATGGGAGAACAAAAGCCAAACAGAGAACGCAAGATACTTTACTTTGCGTTGCCGCCGTAGTGACGGCAACGGGCTAAAGCTACACAACAGCCAAGAGATGCAACGGAGGCTGGCCACTCGGCAATCTTCTCAAAGAGTCCAAAACGAGTGCAATAATAAGACGTCCAACAGCCGACAGTATTCCAGACTTAATCCTGTGTTTGCTGACGCCAACACCAAGGGAGAGGGGATGGACCCACAAACCGCACAAAAAGAGGTTAGTGTCCGCTGGCTAGCAACTTGGGAAATGCCCTGGCAGTCACATGGGTGTCCATTAACAGGTAAACAGGAAGTGAGGGGGAGGAGGGAGGGGGGCAGGGAGATAGCTCAACCCGAGTTTGTCCACCGGAGAGAGAGAAGTGGTCGAGCTGTGGAGGTATTCTTCATTCATACATTTGCAATAAAAACAAAAACACTAGATATTGATAAGTCTCCTCCACCTGCAGCTGTCCAAGTTTTCAGGATGTTTGCTTCTTCCTAACACAGTCACACATATTTCTCAGGTGTCACAGGTCCATGGAGATATGAATTAACACTCAACATACATATCCCATGATTCATACATTCACCAACACATTAAAATGACATCTGTGAGTCTTTTTGGACAAAGCACATTGTTCTTCCTTCTTAGTTCACAAGAGTAAACATTTTAAAGCTGCGATCCATTATTTACCCCCCCCCCAAGATAAAAACCCTTTTTATCTCACTTCTTGTTTGGAGTCACTAGTCTACTGTTCACATGGATACAGCAAATAAAAAAAAAACATGCTCTTACCTTCTAAAAAAGGAAACAGGAGATAGGTTGTGAATGAACTTTAAGGTGTGCTGTTTCAAAGACGCACAGATGTGTTAAAAAAAAAACGAAAAATCACACATCCTTCATTTGTCTAGATGATGACGTCTTCTTTTCTCACTCTCTCTCTCTCTCATTAGCACGCACACACACAAAGTCTCATTTACACAAACGCAGAGGCTGTTGTTTGTTTCTCAGGCATGCTGTGCAGCAAGGTCCTGGTTGATGAAGCGCCGTAGCCTCTCCAGGTACTGACTATAAAGCTCAATGTCGTTGTGACCCGCCCCCTCCACCCAGAGGGGCTCCACGGCCTTAGGGCAGCGCTCAAACAGGGCCAGGCCGTGAGAGAAGTCGATCACCTCATCTTCTGTACCGTGGATGATGAGCACCGGAGAGGGAATCTTTGACACCTTCTCGATGCTGTGGGGAACATTTGAATAAAACAGGATGTAAGGGATTCCAAGCATGACTTTCAATTTCCCACCAACAACAATGTGCATTATCAGGGAATACATTCAAGTAGTGTAGTATACTAGTGTACTGTGGATCATTAGAAGGACCTGAACAATAAATACACAGTGGCCAGACAGTGGTACTGTAAACACTCGAAGGTTTCTTGAGGTTCATCAACAACTCATGATTTCCTCATGTGCACTTGGGTATGTTTTCAAAGTTTAAGACCCTCCACGAAATGTCCCACTCTATGGTGATGAAAACATCAATTCATAGATCCAGGGGATATAGAGGTAATAGCTCCAAAAAGCATGAATATTTCATTTCTGCCATTAGAAATGGCAATACGTTGACTTCAATCTTTCACAGAGGAACTTGTGAAAATGTTTCATTATATTCCTTTAAAGATATTAAGTAATGTGAATTGATAAGATGAATATAAAACCAGACAAGTCGAGGCTTATCATCACATTTGCAGCAAAACCAAGAAAGGGTGGCTGTTGTCATGGAAACAACGGTGATCAAAGAAATATTTCTTTATATCTGTATCTTGATATCTACAGTTTGTCGAATGATGCAATGCAAAAATGCCTGCTGTAAAGGAGTATTCTTAAGGTGTTACATATATGATATCACCATTTGAGTTCTCTGAAAATACCAAGAGTTTTAGATCCTGATGTCAGTTTAAGTATTTGATGATAACACTGACAAATAAAGCAAAGTATCTTACTTTGGGAAAGCATCGAAGCAGTACGTTTTCTTAGTGTCAGGGAACGCCACTCTCATGCCAGACGTGAGAGGGGAATGGAGGACCACTGCAGCACACTCAAAACGTGATGCCAAGTCCACTGTGGGCACTGTGCCGATGCTCTGTCCGTACAGGATAATGTTCTCGGGGCTGATGCCATACCTGAGACACACACAGACAGAAAAAAACATTTACATGCACATATTAACATTCATCAGTAGTAAGCCTCCGAGTCCAACAACTGGGAACACAACCCTGATTTTCACAACACATCAAAACAGAGATTAAAAGATTTTTTTAAAGAGCATCACAAGCAGATACATGTGCAAAAGAAGACATCAATGGATTATTCTGGGGTTTGGTTTTGAATTCTGGACCCATAGCCACCACTGAATTTAATAATTGGTGAGGGAGAGGGAGCAGGAGTGGAGCTGATACGTGTAAAAAGAATGCTTTGATTAAAGTGTCTGCAAAAGCCAATGCAGTTTAATGACAAAGCAGACGGATATGCATAGGAGGAAAAACAAAAGCCAACACATTGATCAATGATAGCTACTGCTGTCTGCATTGCTGGGGAGGTGCGCAGTGCAAATTTATAACACCGTACAACCGTTTGCCTGTACTATTACTTCATCATCAATTTGGGACTGTCTTAATTCCTAAAACACACCAGACACATCAGGATCCCTTTTCCTCCAAAAACAAACGCTTTAGGATACTTGCTAATATCAGTATAGGAAGGGTAGGAATAAAAGACTGTGCCAGCTTACCGGGAGCGCAGGGCATGCCAGGCAGCATCAATGTCAGCGTAAAGATTCTTTTCTGACGGCTTGCCAGTGCTAACACCGTAGCCTGAGTAATCGTAGGAGAAGATGTTGCAGTTGATGCGTGTGCCTAAGCCAATATAGAAGCTGCTCATCTGGCCCAGGTCTACTGCATTACCATGGGAAAACAGCACTGTAAACCTGAGAGACAGACAAGGAGGAGGAAACAACAAAGACGGAAGCAGGTGGAGGTTAAGCAACAACCCTCGGCTGATGGAAACCAAGGGGTTTAACTGTGAAATTGACAATAATACAGAATGTCAGTAGAAATGCAAGCTGGCCCATTGAAAAGATGAGCAACAACAGTCAGACAGCACTGCAATGCGAGTGGAAGCGCGTTTAGTTATGTGATGTGTCTCACCTAGCGTTTGGTGCACAGCGAATGTACATGCATCCGACCCTGTTCCCTCTACTGGACCTGGTCAGGAACACGTCCGTCACGTCCAGCTCTCTCTGTGAATACTGGAACTCTGCTCTCTCAGTGAGATGCAACTTCCATCTGCCTTCGCCCGCACCACCACCAGCTCCGGCACTGCTGCTGCCACTACCACTGCCGCTGCTGCTGCTACCACCGCCGCCGCCGCCGCCGCCACCACCACCACCACCTCCTCCTCCTCCTCCTCCTCCTCCTCCTACACCTCCTACACCACCACCTCCACTTCCTCTGTCTCCCCCACCAGCAGCCCCCAGCCGGGAACGCAGTCCTGGGGCTCCGAGGGAAGGCAAGGTAGATCCAGAGCTGGAGCCAGACCCAGTCGCAGTTCCAGTCCCAGAAACTGGATCTGGGTCAGGGAGAAGGGCATAGGTAGGCTCTGGAGGGAGGAAAGCCAGCTTGGCTGCAATGCGACTGGGGCAAGGGGGGCAGCAGAACAGGCAGCATAGCTCTCGTATGGAGAGACCGTTCATCTTCTGGATGGAGAGAGAAACAAACATGGAACAGACAGTTTATAGATGGCAAAATAAAGGAAAACCAGGACTTCCACCTTTATCCAACTGCAGGGTTCCCTCTGTGTTTTTGCCCCTCTCGTCACAATTACAACATTATTAAGACATATATTCTGCTTTTAATCTTAGGCGAAGACAAAAGTGCACTTCACAGAAAAGGCCAGATACTCGAATTTATAGTCTGCAGGATTTTTCTTACATACAATAGAGACATATATAAAGGTAACACTTCTTCTGGTGGTTAGCATAACTCACTTGTTAATGTATCAACACTTCTATGGAAAATGTTGGTTGCAGTGTTTGTTATGAACACACCAGTTCATAACTGGTGTTGTTGGGCAGGGGAGGGGGAGCTCATTTTGAGTGGTGTGCTCACAAACACAAACCAAAAAATCTTGCGTACTATACCTTTAAAGAATGAATACATGAAAAACTACTCAAACGTTGTTTCTCCAGCAAGGGTTATCTCTGCATCTCCATCCATAAAACACAGCAGAAAATCAAGTGACCATCTGCATGAATTAGGCTTGTCCATGTGTTAAGAGGATGCAGTTTGAAAATGATTAGTAGATTGTATGGTCACAGAAAATTCAAAAAGGAAGAAACAGTATTCCAAAACAAGACCGAAGATCAATAATCAGATGAAATGATACATACAGAAATTGTAAGCAACACCTTCCAACAATATTCCCCAGTTCCAGAGAGGAGTTCAGAGGTGTGTGGATGCCAAAGGTAATTGTAGCAAAAGTGAGGGACTTTAAAACATTGCAGGAGCATGGTTTTAAAAAATGACCAAACTCTACTTTTTGAATGTGCAAAAATGAGGATTCATTGTTGTGGATACACAATACATCTATCATTGTATACATTGTAAATGCATTCTGCAGTGTTAGCCAATTCAGCCCCAAACCTTCTGCACCTTGTTTTATGCAGTGTGTGGCAATGAGCAGCCAGTGTAAAATGTGTTAAATGTCTGGTTAAACTGATCCAGACAGTCACCTTTACACATAGAACTCTTTAGGGTCATTTTCTGAAAAGGCCAGAGTCGCATTTCGTGTCTGAAAGCAGCTTTTCTTGTCTACTGCACAACGCACAGCCGGCAGTCCAAGTAGCAAATGGAAGCAAGCAGGCTAAGTGGAGGGAATATAACTCACTCACTGCACATTACAGTACCTAAAAAGTATCCAGAAAGTCAGATTATAGAAATATAATCTGATAGTGCCACATACAAAAGATAGAAAGTAAAATAGATCGATCAACAGCCAAAGGGGAAAATGTTCAGTCAGTCACGAAGCACTAAGCCGACGAATCATCTATCTTGATAACAAGAATTTAACTCCATCACTCGTGCAGAGACATTCTGGATTTAATGCTTGACAATGTCCAATTCAACCTCAAAACCAATGTCAGTCATGCACATCAGGCACAAACCATCCTCTCTGATTAGTTCCCAGGTGAAAAATCTAACACAGAAATGTGGTGTTGAACATACCTGCAGTCAGAAATCCCTGGGTCTTGAAATGATCTGGCACGCAATGGTGCCAAGGTCCTCAGATGTGGTCTCTAAGCCAGCTGGATCTTAATGGAAAAAGAAATGAAGGAATTCATATGAAAAGGTCACAAGGAAATTGAATACACACAACAGCGTAAAATCCAGTAGCCATGTCCAGTACCCATGTATAATGTCCCTTTAAGCCTATAATGTCTCACGTTTAGTGTCTTTAATGCAGACAGGTAAGAAACAAGCACCTAGTTTGATCTTACAACATGACAAATAGGATCTACGAAAAAGCATAAGCCTAGAAATGTAAACAGAAACCTGACATGGTTGTTAAAAAAAGAAGCTTGATCCAAAGATCCCACACAACATTAAAAGGGCTGTTGATGTCGTTGTACAGATCCTGCTGCCAAATAGCACTTGTCATGGTAGTAGCCTTGCACTTTATACATGTACAGAGGCTGCTACAATGTCACTGCTGATTTAAAATGATTCAGATGGCCTGATGTGATCCGGACACTGGTGACTAATTACTACACCCCCTCATCACAGGGCGACTGATGTGCTAATGTTGCTATATGCTTAACAACCACATTAACCTATAATGTTAGCCGCAGATGTTGGACGTATGATGGAAATAACAACATTTCGATGTCGCACACGCGATTCCAGCGAAGCAAATAACCTCCATGTTAATACGGTCAATCCGCATTATCCACCGTACAGGTCAATGACAGCTAAGAGTCAGAATATGATAATCTAATCGTTAGCAAGGCGACCAGCTAGCGGCGGTGGCTAGCCTGCTAGCCTCAAAGCCTCAAAGCTAGCCACTTACCGATTCACAGTAGGTCGGCCGGCAGGATGGTGCGCCTCTATACGTACACAGACGCAGCACAACACTTCGATAATCTCTCTTTTGTCTTGACATGGATGTTTTCCCTCATGTGTGCTGACAGCTGTCGGTGGCTAGCTAGCCGAAATTCATAGCAGCCCAGCTTTTTTTCTACTACTGTCCGACCACAGCCGGAAGTGACGTCAGCGCGTACTCATTTTCAAAACTTGGAACAAACGTGCCTGCGGATATTTTATTTTCATTATATTCATAACGCATGTGAATTAAAAGTCCTGTGTGTAACGTTAAGACAATTATTTCTATTTCTGCTTTGAATTTGCTGAGAAAACATTAACCATCATTCATCAATTCAACGTAATTACTGCTTTCGTTTTCCTTGCATGTGGTCATGATATTTACATTAAGACCACGCCCTCACAACATGGGCAGCCATGTTTTATAGAGGACCTCTTAGCATCTTCTCTTTTTTCAACTTATACAAGTTTCCCTTCTTTCATAACCAAGTACATCTATATGTTTAAATTAGAAACATTTAAATGTAGTGAAAAGACATAATGAATGAATATGTGTCTTATATGTGAAATATATCTTTGCTGAGTTATTATGAGTGAAAGCTGAAAGTGGAAACTAAAACAATATAACAAATAATTATATCATATAATTATATAATACATGGATATATTCAGATTCACGAGCAATACACTGAAATGTAGACTAAACCTTAGTTTTTTTATAATTGATATATGACCTTTGAGCTTGTGATTATTATATATATTTATATAATACTGACTATACTGTTCAATATTGTAAATAATTGCGTAATGTAGACGACCAACATCATTTAACACTTCAGTGTTATCAATATCTCAGATTTGCTGTGTTAGTGCATGTGTTTATTTCTTTAAATCTCTTTTAAAAAATCATACCAAAATATCGACAGTGTGCACAATAGACAGCTGTAGACTATAGTCTTCAATGTGAGCGTGTATCCATTGAGGCTTTATGTATGAGCCTCTTTAACTTTGCTGAACATCATTAAACACGTATTTCTGCTGTTTTATGGTTTAACCTTAAGTGTGTGTGGATGTGAGGGGGGGGGAGAGAGAGGGAGAGAGAGGGAGAAAGGGAGAGAAAGAGAGAGAGAGAGAGAGAGAGAGAGAGAGAGAGAGAGAGAGAGAGAGAGAGAGAGAGAGAGAGAGAGAGAGAGAGAGAGAGAGCGAGCAGCTCCATTCATCACTGATCCACTGCTGCAGGACTGTGTTTGAGGGGGGCTGGCCGAGGCTGCCTGTGAATTATGGGCCCCTGCTGTCACCGTGCCTGCTCTGCGTTGGACATTTCACCTCGCCACTGTAAATTCAAAAAAAGAGGGGATCACATTTTGCTGACTGCTGATTTCACAGCCGTCGCTTGACCAAGTGCAGACGAGCTGCATGAGCGAGAAGAAGACCTCATCCATCCATCCACCCAGCCCGCATCTGAGCCCAGGGCTGCAGGATCTATTTTCTTTCATTCTTATTATTTTGTGTGTCATGCTCCTTTAAAGCAGGCTGAGGAGGAGAAGACGCAGTCTGGATCACAGCGGCACACACAGACAGAGAGAGAGAGAGAGAGAGAGAGAGAGAGAGAGAGAGAGAGAGAGAGAGAGAGAGAGAGAGAGAGAGAGAGAGAGAGAGAGAGAGAGGGAGAAAGAGAGAGAGAGAGGGAGACAGAGAGAGATTCATGCATTGAGCCCGCAGACTCCTCCATCCTCTCCGGGGGCGCAGACGCACAATAAGACGCGGCGGGGTGATAACTGACTGACTGACTGACTGACTGACTGGGCGTTTTTTGGACGGTGATGCTCCGGCGACGCGCAGCAGGGACCGAAGAGGGAAGAGACAGGTGAGGTGCGGCTCCGACACCCTCTCTCTCTCCCTCTCTCTCTCTCTATCACCGAAGAAAAGGCGACCTGAGAGGGCGAGTTGGCGACTGGCACCTGCCCCAGCCTCTCCATACCTGGCCATCTGGTTCGGTGAGTGAGCCAAAGGGACTGATAGAGAGATGGATGGGTGTGTGTGTGTGTGTGTGTGTGTGTGTGTGTGTGTGTGTGTGCGTGTGTGTGTGTGTGTGTGTGGTGGAGGGGATGAACAGGTACGGCATGTGCGCAATTTTTTTTATTGCTGCCACCAAACACTGCTGCTGCTGCTGCTGCATTATTCCTCCTCCGGGTCAGTCAGGCAGCAGTGTGTGTGTGTGTGTGTGTGTGTGTGTGTGTGTGTGTGTGTGCGCGTGTGTGTGTGTGCGCGCGCGCGTGCGTGCGTGTGCATGTGTGTGTGTGTCTCTCGTCTGGACCCCCTTTCGTGCACATGATCTGCTCTTTGTGTCTGCTGCAAGTTTCCCCCCCCCCCCCCCCCTCACATGTACATCTATGTATATATGTGTGGCACACTGTGCTCCTGCCTTTCACGTGTTGCATGGATGGGGTGTCAGTGTTGTGTATAGATCTAAAGTGATGCCTCAGCACAAATCAGGAGGAGGACAAAAAAAAAACCCAGAATACTTGCACCTCATCACCCTGCACTGCACAAGGAGGTGCACAAGTGGATCTGGATTTAGATCACGACCTGAATCTAAACCGGATCTAAATGAGTCTTGCAGCTTTCAAATCTTGACATATACGGCTTCCATGTGAATTGCTCAAGATTTCTCTTTTCACAAGATCAAAGGTCACAAGTGACGATTTGGACGACACGGATACAATTGATTATGTCATTACTCCGTCACGTGGAGTGATGTATGCACATGTGGGGCTGCTGCTGACCCAGAAAAGGCCAAACTAACTATCATTTGTCCATAAATGTTCAAATAACTGTGACGACAACAACACAGAGCTCCTCACAAACCCCTGCACAGCTCATGTGGAATGCCCACTCACTGCCATGCCAGCTCTTTCTTGGGTGATTGAGTAGTTATAGGTAATTTATTGTTTACAACTTCATCCGTCACAGTAAAAGCTATCGAGTTCCACAGAAGGGCCGTAACGGCCCCCAGCTGCCGATGTTTACGTTTGTGTTTCCGCGTGAGGCCCGAAAACCAAAACGGTTGCTGGAGACACAAACACAGGGCGAAACCGAAATGGAAGGGAGGAGACGGAGACACACGGAAATGCAAGATGGAGATGGAAAGCCGTGCTGCAGAGGACGTAAAGGACAGAAAGAGAAATGATGGGGCAGAGGCGGCGAGGGAGTGTGAGGGGAGAGGGGCTGCAGACAGCAGTCTGAGCGCATGTGAATGGTCTCCCTGTTACCCCTGCTGCCCACACAGACAGCCACACAGCAGCCGTGCGAGCAGGTGCTCACCCCGCCACACAGCCACCGCGGGGGAACAACAGGTGCAGCCACTGTTTCCTCCAGCCTCCCTTTTTGGAAGGCAGTCTAACGCCCGCCCGCCCGGCCCAAACATGCACAGCCACACCAAAAACCCTTTCAACACCAAGCAGCCCCTCGGCTCCGAACGGAGCGCGGGACGTAGCCGAGGCCTTCGCGGCTCGATTGTGGAATTAATTATGCTGCAAAGAAAGTTGGAAGCACTTGAAGTGAATAAGGCTGAGCAGGTAGAGGGGGAATGCAAAGAGGGGGCCTCTGGGTGAGACGTCTGCCCACAGGGACACTTAATGAGCTCTATTGATCACATAGGACTGTATTCAATCACTCATGCTAAGCTGCACACAGCATCTCAAGCACCAACATGGAAGAAATGGGGCTGGATTCATGGCTGCATAATACAGCCGGAGCACAAAGAGAGAGAATCAACAGCAGATTAGTGTGTTGGGGTTGCTAAGGAGCACGTTTCCAGCAATGTGTAAGAATGACAGTTAGAGAGCCGGCGTGTTTGTTTCTGTGTGTGTGTGTTTAACAGAGTGAGATGAAAAAGACAGAAGACGTTGGAAGGAGAGGGATGTTACCTAACAACCTCCCGGTTCCTCGCGCCCAGAGAATACTCGAGCAATTACCTCTCCTTACCTCTGGAACACAAAGCGGTGTTATGACTCAAACAGTCAGTTTGGTGAGCCGCCGCTGAAGCTGCCATATTCTGTTTTGCATCAGATAATGAGGATGGCTTGTTCCCTCTCTACATTTATAATCTGGTTTCAAAGCCCAGGATACTGTTTGAAAGTTACAGAGGGGGGTTTGCTAGTAATTGCAGAAGTTGGGTTCATACATCACGAGGAAGCTCAGAGTCGAACCACTTCATTCTTCACTGCATTAGAAACAGAAAGTTCGGGTGGTGAATTTGTTGGGTGTTGATCAGGTTCACCCAACCAGTTCTAGACTTCAGGGTAGATCCAGAACTGCATAGGAGAGGGATTAAGGATTAAAAGGGGTATGGGGGGGGGGGGGGGGGGGGGGGGGGGGGTACCCTACTTGTTTGGCCACATGGATGGATGAATAGATGGATGGATGGATGGATGGATCTAAGCAACCTGGTATATATTGGACAGCCACTGTCCAATAAGTAGACAACCTCTTTTCTCAGTCTCACCACAAAGTAAAGTGAAGTTATGTCTAAGGTGTCAACAGATACAAAGGAAAGCGTATTTCCCACATTGACGAGGTGCGATCGTATTCTCTCAATCACAATCGACACTTTAACGCGGCGCTGGAGTTCAGCGACACCAGGCCAGAGGGATCAGCGGGACCCGGCTGCGCAGGCATCTGCCGGATGACCTATGGCAGTCAATGGGTCCTCGCCAGCGCGGACCTCAGGGAGTCATTCGGAAGAATTAAGGGGGCCAGAGGGTCAGGAGTCACGCAGGCGCACTTTCTTTGCTTGTCAGATTGGAGCTTTTATCCCAAGACTGGTATTTAAAAGAAACACCCTTTGTGTTGCTGTGAGAAGCTCTCAGGAGCCTCACGTGGAGCCGTTTGGACAAACCCTTCCAGATGTGCGAGAGGCAAAGGATCGGCACCACACTGCCTCACCCACTGCACACCCCACGTCCTTAAGGTCACGGTGCACCATGGTGGAGTTGGCCGCAGCGTCGGCCTCACACTTTAACACGTATTTGAACCCCCTTGAGTTGTTTGTAATGTCAGAAACATCCCTCATACTCTTCACGGTAGCTGCGTTCATCTTTGTTTTTATGACTCTCTGGCTTCATTCATTCCTCCCCTGAGGTGCTGGCTCTCTTTTATACCTTCACGCTGAACATTGTGTGGTCTCTGCACACACACACACACACACACACACACACACTCAAACATGCTGACATGTGTGCTCCTTGTGCAGGGTGTTGTTCTGTCAACTATTACACCTCTAATACGTCTTCATTCAGAGATCAAGTAGATAATGACACACACATGCTCTGTGATGGGCGTCACTGTTGAAGACACACATGAACTGTGACTGTGTGTGTGTGTGTGTGTGTGTGTGTGGTAGTGTTTTAGCCTCTTAGGTGTTTTTCAATCGAACATTTTGGCTCTGGGGCGGCTGTGACTGAGTGACTAGTTGGTCATAGGTTTGATTCCCATCATTGTATGCCTCCCTCAGTCCTGTAGACTCACCATCTGCAGGTAAGATCTAATGGGGTCACACACACACTCACACACACACGTACCACGCGTGCACCGAGCCTGTGTTTGCAGAAGGAGATGTTTAGTTATTGAATAAAGATGCTGAAATCATAGTGAATTAGGCATAAATGCAGTTTTATCACTGTAAAACGGAGACTTTCACTTAAGAACAGCAGGTAGCAAAGAGAGCTGGATCAAAAACACTTGTGCCCGAGGATCCATGCTGCGTTCTACACTGGTAGAATGGTGATAATGCTGGTGACTTCTGATGAAGCGGTGGATCAGCAACAAAAGACCCAGTTAAGATTTCCAAACTTTTCCGTGTTAGTGGACTTCTTGAGTGGTGTGAACACTAGTCAGAGCCAAGTCCACGCATTGTGTATATGGATGCGGCCCGAGGAGGTGCAGTACAAGTCTGTTAGTCTCTCAGATGAGCGTATCCATTATGATGCAGCAGGTTTCTCCATTTAGTCGCGTGGCATTTCAGTGGTGAGCGATATCACATCTTAGAAAGATGGTGGTAATCTGGTCTCTTACCTCCCGTCATCTCATTCACGTCACCAAGTAGCAAAAGTGAGAAAATGATTATTCCACTTCCTGCCCTCGCACAGAGAGACAAAATAAGCAAATCGCCAGGTAACCTTTTCTCAAATGCCAAGTGGGGCCTTGGAATGTTTTGAGTCTGTGCACAAAATGAATGGAGCCATATACACCGGATATTTCTGCGGAGTTCACCTTCTCATATTTGCCTGCTATTGTCGTCCAACACACTCCGCGTTCGCCTCACCCGCAGCCATGCGGGCTTTAGCTATGGCAGCTTAGCCAGAGAGATTTGGAGGAGTTTTTTTATTGGGAGATAAAGACACATCTGACTCCTTTGTCTCCCAGATACTGGAGATGCTTCTGTAGCCTCGTGGAGCTTTGTTGTGGCTAATCTCTCTCTCCCTCCCTCTCTCTCTCTCTCTCTCTCTCTCTCTCTCTCTCTCTCTCTCTCTCTCATCTCATCCTTCTCTCATCTCGTCCTCTCCCCTTCTTTGCAACAAACAACTTTTCTCTTTTAATTATGGCTTTTCATCTGGGGCCCAGTCACAACCGAGAGGAGCCGAGCAAAGCATAGCTGAAACACAATTATACCTGCGAGGGGGAGAGAAGAGGGCTCTCAGGGGAGGCGTCGGCTCTCTGCTCATGGACGTGTGTGTGTGTGTGTGTGTGTGTGTGTGTGTGTGTGTGTGTGTATGGGCATTCTCACATGTCAGTCTATGGGCAGGTTCTTTTTCAGCATTCCGATATGTGTGCCGTGCACGGACCTCCCATTGTGAGCTGTGGTCCTCTGAGCAGGTTTCTGCCAAAAGAGCTATATTTACTCTTTGTGGTGATCACAGCGCGGAGCAGGAGGACGGAGACAACATGAGCCACCTTCAGCCTCCTCGAGCACAAGAGAAGGTGCTCTGAGACGCATGGTAATGGATGCCTCATCGAGGCGTGAGCTCAGCCTGTTTAGCATAGTCTGTATTGATGTGGGGAAACGAGAGGCGGGGCACAAGGAGCAGAGACATCCCGAAAATACACGAGGAGATAACGGTGATGACCGAACATTAACACATTAACACCACGCGAGTCGAGTTCCACCTGAAGACGAGATGCTCCCCGGACAGAGACGGAGGGAGTCGGGATTTACACGTGTGCACCTTTAACGCCGTCATGAAAACAGGCCGGATTCCCATGGATGAAAATCCTTTATCATCCCCGGGCTGCAATTACACCGCAGCCTCATTGCTGTCGTATGTGTCGGGGCGTGCATGTGTTGGACTGTGTGCTCCGAGTGTGTGTCCCAGTGTGTGCACTGCATACTCATGTGCTCCGTCGGAGCTGTGCAGTGAATGTATATGTGCTTACTGCAGTCAAACTCTGGTTAGTAACATTTGCCCTTGCTGCAGCTTTGTACAGCGCCACCAGTGTGTGTGTGTGTGTGTGTGTGTGTGTGTGTGTAGGCGAGCTTTTGCTTATGTCGTGGGGACCTGCGGCTGTTTGCAGTCACATTAAGGATAGTGACTTTCAAGGTGTTCCAGATGACAGGGTGCTTATGTTTTGGTAGATCTCAAGGTTGGATGATTGATAGTTATGATTGAAGTTGCAGTTTGCAACCTTTAGTTAAAACGGATGTAAACGGAAGAGGACTACGTAATAGAATAGAACAGAAATGTATTCATCTCCATGGGGGAAATCCTACTAATGTTTACATTAGTCTATAATCACCTGAGCGTATGAGCTGATGCTTTTGATGATGCGAGAATAAACTATTTACACTTGAAGGCGACCATCGGATCTTTTATGGGGTGAAGTGAAGTCTTCCAAGTGCAACTTGCAACCACAAGTTGTATCATTAAAAAATTCCTACACCATGCCCCTTTAAGTCAACTGTCCCCCCCCCCCCCCCCCCCCCCCCCCCCCCCCCCGCCCCACCCTCCCGGGGCTCTCCCACCGCCCCCGTCCGTCCGTCCATCTCCATACTGTATAGAGGTGATGGCTCAGTGCATCCCAGAGACTCCTGTGTTCCTGCCACGAGCTGCAGTCTGGCTGAGGGCATGAAGGCCTGATAGGGGAAGAAGTCTGGGTTGGAGATGGAGTTCTCTCTCTGGCGAGACTCCAGCTCTGTCCATCCTATCTTAATTACCTATGGCACATACCCAAGGGAATATCTCTCTCTCTCTCTTCCTCTCCGTCTCTCTTTCTTTCCTCCTCTCTTTTCCACCTCCACCGTTCCCTCTTTACTTATTCATTCTCACCTCCTCCCTCCCTCCCTCCCTCCCTTCCTTCCTTCTACACCTCCTTTCTTTTTTCCTCACATAGCCTCACAGCGCACAGCTGCGGCAAAAGGCCCGTGCAGAGGTAACCTTTGCATTAGCATATAAATGACCCGGTAGATTGAATAGTATTTTAGGATATTTAACGGCAACAGACAGATTCCCTTTGCTCTGATTAGACCCGCGCCGGGGAGAAAGGCAGCCTCTTCAGGGAATATTGCCTCCACCTTGATAAGATAAAGACTTGACACCTTGATTCCATTGTCGAGGGGATGGTGCATGTCTGAGTGCGTATATTTGTTTGTGTAAAGCTACATATGAGCAGGTTGATGGATTTC
>JAFBJT010013252.1:26829-40044 GCA_016785325.1 Chascanopsetta lugubris | reverse complement strand
CACACACACACACACACACACACACACACACACACACACACACAACTGAGGAAAAGAAACAGGAAGAGGAAATGAGCAAGTGATCCACTCTACCTTCTACTGTAAATTCCCACAAAGATGTGAAGGCTTTTCCAAATGTCTCTGTGGACTGGATTTAGGCTCATGTAATACTTGCGCAGGTTGGTTTGGACCAGGGACACCATGTGTGCGTGTGTGAGTGCGTGTGTGTGTGTGTGTGTGTGTGTGTGTGTGTGTGTGTGGGGAGGGAAAGCCCCCTGTCTGGGCACAAAGCAATAAGAAAAACATTTAGCTCTTGTGTGTTTTTAATATCATTAATGGACAGGTTTGTGCATGTGCTGAAATACGACCCAATTAACAGTTGCTGCAGTTTTGTTTTTCCTTCTCCTCGACTGAATCGAATGGAAATAGGAACTCGGAGTGGGTCCGATATTTCCCATGGCACGGCCCTGCTCCTGTGAAATGGCTTACACATGTCCACCCTCCGCAGCCCGGCCGCCGCTGCCCCGTCCATCACATCGGCGATCCCTCCTTTCCACATTAGCTCCCATTCCTTTCTCAAGTGGCTGTATCCTCAGCGCAAGGAGACTCCGCTGTGGTTGGTCACGGGCTAAACAAACAGTATTGCCTTTCTCCCCTGAAAGCGCCGATTTGGTCTGGTAATAATTTTCAGACAGAGGGACTGAGGCGAGCCTGTATGAGTGTTACAGGTGGTATTATAACACCAAAACAGGTATAATTGCACTGTGCTCAGAGCGCTGGTTAAATAAACCTACAGTCGGGATCAGGTTGCGCTGCAGCGCTCTCCCCTGTGCATCACTCGGCGTGAACGTGCTGTTTCAGCTGAGATAGAGGAGACTGTGTCAATGTCTCATAATCATGCAAATAGAAATTTAGCTATTTGGAGTATAAGTTGATCATAAGCTACTTTGAAGGTTCAGTGTGTCGGATTCGGTGACATCTAGAGGTGAAGTTGCATGTTGTGTCCATCAGCTCACCCTCACCCTTCAGAGCAGGCAGGAGAACCTGTGGTAGAGTTTAAGTGTCGTGACAACTCCAACGGCCCCCGTAGAGGGGACCCACCCCCCATGTAAACATACATCAATGGACTAATTCAAGGGTAATGGTAAAAAATAAAACGTTCAAGTGATTATAAATGTATGAAAATGTCAGGATGTAATTGTTTTGTAATGTCTTTAGAAGTCACAAAAATGTGTGAAATGGTACGCGCTGCACCTACTAACCAACTATTTGGAAGATTATATTTACAATCCAGTAAAGGTTGATTATATACTACTTTAATAACATATAGGAGTTTTTCCCTCTTCCTGTTCAGTAAATTAATATGAAAAGCTCCCGGCATTCAGAGAAACAATAACACTAATGGCCAATTGTCGGCCATTTTGAAAGATCTACAGCCTCCATGAATCACAGCAGTAGATGTTTAATGCATTAGAAGTGCAAAAGAAATAGGCAAACAGCCCCGAGCTGCAAATACCAGACACATTAAAGCCTGGAGCACTTCCAGGCAAATCTTTCAATTACACAGAGTGAATACCGCTCCTGTTGGAGTGTAAGATGGATAACTCTGAGAATGGGCTGTCAAAGAAGTAAACTGGTCTATGGATTTAATTAGAATAACAGATCCGGGGAGCTCATGGCGGCTCGAGCGAGGCCGCATCGCCACGGACAGGAGGACGGCAAATCGATGCCTTGAGCAGAGGGAAGAGCAGGGTTTGATCAGAAGCTGTGAGATGCAGAGTGAGATGGATGGACCAGAGGAAAAGTGGATTTATTGAAGGTGGTCGGAGTCAGTTTTGCCACTTCTACTGAATAAAGAAACATCGCATCACGTCTTCATTTTCAAAAGTACCGGCAATGATGATGCTGTCACCAGAGTTACAGGATTTATTGGCCTCAGATTAGAACAGATTACAGTCGTTGTTTATAATATTTGATGCTGATTGTCGGGTTTGGAACGAGCTTGCTTACTTAAACCTAGACATTTGTCATCTGAGAGCGTATGCTGACACAGTTGTTTTTCTTGGGCCGACCGTCTCAGAGGTTTGGGCCAGCTGTGTTTGATCTTTTCAGTGTTGTTAAGACTAAAATTACACGTAACACTGACAACAGTTTGGAAACGAAGAACCCAAGTGCTGTCTCTCCAAAAGCAGAGGTCTCGGTTCTGGATCAAACTGAAGCTTGAGTCTATTTTTTGGCAGGTGAAAGGAGTGAAACAAGACTTGGGACCAAATGTCAAGAGCACTGGGGTATTTATAAGCAAAAAGTGAAAACTATATTCATCTCTGGTCATTTGATGTTGCAACAATAAAGATAGCGATTTGGATATTTTTGCTGTGTTTGGATTTTTGGAGCATTGACCTAAAATTGAGAGAGCGTTCAACAGTAGAAGCTCAAGTCTCGTCAGTCTCTCCAGAGACATATATGCAAGGTTGACTGCAGTTAAACACATAAATCTAAATGTAAACAATTTCAAAACCTTAGTTCAGACTTTTGTTCAGACTTATGTTTGTGACCGTCAGACATTGTGTTTGTATTTGGAGACATTGTCAGCAGCTGGAAACAGTGGCACCCTTCACATGTATTCTAAACCTCAGCCCCTCTGATGATGTCGCATTAGTTTCATTTCCAGTCAGGGCTTGTCAGAGGGTGCTCGGTCTTAATCTTTCCATTTGCATCATCCCAAAAGTCCCAACGTTAGGAGAGAGACCGGGAGTTCAAACTCTTTCTGCAGACTGGATATTTGCAGTGTGAGCCTGTGTGTGAGCTTCATCAGCTTTGAATGTCATCGATTTCAGTCAAACCTCCCGGTTGTGTGTCTGCACTCAAGAGCGACATGATGCCGATCCATTCCAGTCTGCGTCGGTCGACCTGAGCTCATGTCCAAGTGGTGCGTACGGTTCAGTTAAATTCAAAAGGACAGTCAGATGGAGAGAGTGTGGGTGAGTGTAGGTGTGTGAGAGCGATCGGGGAACAGCGTGAGAACAAGCGCTACGATATGGGTTCTCATGCGTTCGCTCAGATCTCTGCATGTCTGGCGTTCCTCAGAAACAACACCGCCAAATGTCAAGTGTATTAAATAACCACATCCTTCAATTTCTTGCTCCATCTTTCCAACCGAGATTGTCTGCGCCGGCCTCTCCGTCAGTCTGCTGGTGTCCCTGCCAGGGCCCTACAGCCATCCACTCCATGAAAGACCGGTCTGTCAGTGCACTCTCGAGCACTTTCTGCCAGACATGTGGTTCTTATTTTGCAGCCAGAGGAGCAGATTAACATAAAAGAGGGTGTGTAACAGTTCTCGCATTCAAAAAGCCTGCCTGGGGCAAGGAGGAGGAGGAGAGGCCGCCGCCGCCGCCGCCGCCGCCGGATTACCTCATTGACGGTCCTTTAGAACGCTGTTTACCTTGCAAAGTGTGCATCTCAATGAGGTATTGCAGAGGTAGCAAGCAGAATGGGGTCAGTGGTATTAACGAACAATCCTGTTTGGCAGATAACTTTACGCTGCATGGGGAGACGGTGCACACACACACACACTGTACGCCAGGGAATTAAAGGATGAGTCATCATATAGTGATGTGGCAGCTTTTTTTTCTATTTGACTTACAGGCAATTGTAAAATGCTGGCTCATGTTTCAGTACACGTATCTGATGACCACTGTGTTCGTGGAGGCAGTAATTAAGGGAATGTGATCTTGCAAAGTGTCACATGATCAACATCAACCTATGGGGATTGCTTCTGCTGAAGTCTGTGTTGTTTTTTTAAAGGTGCAGTGTGTGAGATTTGGTGATGTGTTGTGGTGACATTGCATGCAGGAGATCCCACGGTAGCCCTAAACTCAAAAGGTGTTTAGTATGTCCACTCTAGGCTACTGTAAAAACATGGTGACCCCAGTAGAGAGGGCCCGCTCCCTTTGTAACTACTGATCAATGGGCTCAATTCAGGGTAATGGAGTAAAAATATCCAGTGAGGTGATCAGGACTTTTTTTTTTTAAAGATACAAATCTCACACACTGCACCTTTAAAGAGGTCAGTGCATGGTGTTAAGCACAGACAAAAGAACATACAGGGTTCGTTCAAATTCTCAGAACCTTTGCTGTATCAGGTGCGTGGTCCAATGAGGCGGTTGCCAGTTGTGCCTGCACGCGAGCAGATTGTGTAGAGCCAAGTTGCCGCGTAGTAAGTGTTGACTTCAGGACAGAGGAGGCCGTTTCTCGTCTGAGCACGAGCAGACCATAATTATGTGTAGCAAACAGCATGTACGCAATCACTTTCCACTGTCTCAAGATAGTAATTTGCCAACACGCCCATGGACAGGAAAATGACTGCTGCTCTGAATGTAACTACTTGTGTCTTTGCTGTTTTACAAGTTCCCAATGACTCACTGTGTCCATAGATTATATCATTAGCAGTTGTACTAGCCAGGCATTGGACCTCCTTTACTTGCTAGACACCCTGAACATTCATTTTTAAAAGTAAAACGATTTTTGAAAAATGCCAACCCAGCAAAAAAACTATTCTGCCATCCTCCACCATGTTTTGTTCAAGTTCAAGTGACTAAAGAGAAATTTGTGGGATAATGTTCAATAGCTTCAACGAAAAAAGGAACCTCAGGAGGCTGTTTGGTTTGACATGTGAAATTTATATTCCACTGTTAAAACCAGGTTTGAAATGCCACTCCACACTGAACCAAAACATAATACACCAACCCCCTTAAGTAATTATCGAACAAGAACACAATGTCAAACTGTCTGAATGATGTAAAACAATATGTCAAATTCAATTGAGGACATCCACAGCATGCACGGCTGGGTTGAAGTTAACCCCTGCAGAAACCTGCACTGGGGCAACGCCGAAATCATTAAGCACATTCACAGGTGAGACCCATTTTCCAGCGATTTGCCTCCGTTTGGCCCGTTGACCTGTGAAGGCAGCTACTGGCAGGCTGAGTTCATGTTCGTGTCCACACATATCTCACGTATGTCTGTGTCAGTCAGTTAAAACAAGGCAGACAGAGTTTACACAGCGTAGTCTGAGAACAAGAAGGCTGACTGCTGACTGGTGCAGGGTGTTGAAACATGGTGGAGAAACAAAGCTGGGCTCCTTCTCTCACACATGCAAGTGGACGAGACTCAAATGCTGATTAAGGACTTTCTGCGCTCGACTCTTTTTTTTTTTTCTTCGAAATTCCCAGTAATTATTTTTATAGTGTCAGTCATTTCACTTATATAAAGGCCTGAAAATGATGCGAAATGCCTGACGTCCTCGTTGTTCTGAAATATCTTAAAGGAACAGCGTGCAACATTTGGTGACATAGTGGTGATTATGCAAGCAGTCTCTCTTTCTCTCTCTTTATATATATATATATATATATATATATATAACATCGAAAGATTACAGCCTCCATGAATTTATGTTGTTTCATATAAATATATTTCATATATGTATAGACCCAGTGACATATTGTAAGTGTTGCAAAAGCATGGCAGGTGAGGAGACAGGTTTCTCTCTGACAATATAGAGTTCTTATTTTAGAGTAATGAGGCCCACATTTAAGTACTTCCAGGTTTGCAGAGGAACACACCAAAAATCATTTTATGTACCATTTCTGCAAATAGAAATAATTTTATCTGAATCTTACACAGTGCACCTTTAAAATGCGGTTGGGTAAAGCTCATGAACTGAGCAAAATATCCGGAAGACGTTTCATCTAGATACACACCACATTTCTTTTCTATCTGACCACATGAGAAGGATGTACACTGGACATAACACTGCGTTGTTCTTATGCGTTTTACTAAATTATGTAGGTTGATCTTTACTCAGAGAGCATGACACAGAAACTTCCATAAATGTCTTCCTTTCCACGCGTAACCCCTGAAAATGTCAGGCAGAGTTCAGATCCTGTCCAGAAGCAGCTTAATATTGGTGAGCTGACATGTTGCATAATAAGATTCACTTCATTTAGCGCTCCCTCTCTCCTCCTGCAGACCTTTAGCTATCTGACCTCATTCAGACACCAGAGGGGAGAAGGCCAGATATGAGGGAGTCTTTTGTTGGAGGAAAAAAAAAATTCATATAATTTTGTCGAGTTTGATTAAATCATAATGCGGCAGGTAATAAATCTCCACCTTCGCTGTTTCATTACTCCTGTTATCAAACTCTAAATATAGCCTCATTTTAAATTCCATTTCTAAGGCCATTTCTACCTTAGTGGAAAAAAAAGGTCCCCCTCGAACGTCAGGTGTATATTTCATATCACTGATCATACAAGGGCCCTTTCTTTTTCTTCTCGCCTCTCACTCCATCTCTCTGACTTATAGCCACCGCTCACATCCACCTCGTCCAGATAAAGGAAGGGGCTTTGCTACTGAAATTGGAAATAGATGACAGGGCCAAGACGAAGCACTCTGATGGAAGGTTCAATTATTTTGATGATTGGTCTCAGGAAATGTCTCACAATGACACTCATTTAGTCCCTCGGCGGACACTTACTTACCGCCAGCTGACAACATGGGGGCAGCAATCCTGACCCATTTTATTTTTTCACGAATTCGCCTTTAATTCCTGAAGATTTGATGCATACATTTACATGACTTTCTGTTCATCCATTTTTGGATGACCCCTGTTTAGCTCAACCGAATACAATCCAATTACACAAGGTAAATCTGTAATTAGGGACACGCATAATAAACTTGACCCTCGAGGTGGGACAGATGATGTCCCAATCAGAGTCAGTGAGCTAATCTAACTGGACAGAGGGGTCAAAGGTCACAGATGAAGCCGGGATAAGAGACGGGCCTCATGCATAACAATGGCTGGATTAACTGGAAGCCAGTTCCTGGCAGGGAGGAGATGAGATTTCCCACTGATTCTCTGTCCCTCTGGACGAAATTCAAAGTCCCCTCTGCTGCTTGGAGTTTTTAGCGTTACAACAATTATTTTGGAAAATAACACGATTTTAAAGGTGCAGTGTGAAAGATTTGGTGGTGCGTAGAGGTGAAGACGCGTGTTGTATTCATCACCTCGCCTCGAGAACCTGTGGTAGACTTCAGTTGTCATCAAAACTCAAAAGATGTTTAGCACGTCCACATTTACTCCTGTAACAACATGGCGGCACCTGCAGAGCGGACACCCTCTCTCGAAGAAAACCCTCTGTCGTGAAAATATATACTGTGAAAATATCACAAAATCATTCATTTGAAAATACCCAACAATGTACCCATAGACTCTTTACTGCTGAATTCTGAATGAGGTATTCTAACCCAGGCAGAAGTGATTGAGTGAGGGAGCAGATGTTTTTTCAACCGCCTACAACAAAGGGGCACTTTGTGGTTGCCCGGGTAACCGATGACTATGGACATATCCTGTATCTCCCTTTGTGAGCCACGCAGGCCAAACTGAAACGAGATGATGTTAGCCGAGCTTGGCACATTCTACCTGCAGCGCAGTGACTATCTCTTTCATGTCATCACTGGCTCACAGTGAATCATGTGTTCACTTAAGAAGGATCCTTCGTTGCTTTGGGAGGACTCTTTGATATCAGACAGCACAGTTTTGCAACAAGTGCTCTTAAATGGGGACACGCCCTCTATCACTAAACGCGACGATGCTGTGCCGATGTGCAGGTACGTGGGAGTGACGCAGGCTGATAATGTGCATCTCGTTAGCGTGATTCGGTGTAATGTGATGCAGGTGTGCGTCCAGAGGAGCTGAAGTTCTCAGCGTGACTCTCGGCCCTTAAAAGTTAAGTCCGCGTCTTTATCTTCGAAATACGAAAAAAATCACTGTAAATTCTGTAACATGGCTAAAAATAATAATTACAAGCCGTTCTGTGGTTAGGTGTTGGGGCCCCTGCCGTCATCAAAAAGGCCACAGAAAGATTAGTTTTGTTTTTCCTGGATTTTATGATCTCATAAAACGAGGTCATTATTCTGACTTTGTTTTCTTCTTTAATCTGACACGGAATCATAAAATAGACTAGTTAAAGCCCTTTTTTTTTATCATTTGAGCTTAAGAAGGTGAAAACATCCAGATAACAGATTCAGAAACAAAGTGCATGTACAGTACTCTACATGCATTTACTGTACACATGAATGTTTAGGAATATAACATTGTGTGTTAAAGGAAACCATGGGGGACGTTCCTAAAATGGTTCGTTATGGTGATACAGTGCAGGAACACGCAGTCATTTCCAATAGTAAATGAATCCCAGCAATAAAACCAGCTGGTATCGAAGTGCAGCTCCCGGTGCCTCTCCCTCAGTAACACACTGATGCTTCCTCTACCTCCGCTAACCAACGAGCCAGCTGAGGCTGCAGCTTGGGCCTTTGAGTTGGGGTAAGCCCGGTGCGCCAGTGTGCACTGGTTGCCATGTCTGGCTGGTTCCCGTGCTGGTTCCGAGCCAGGGCCTGTCTCAGCACCAGGTTCTGTGTGTTTCCACAGCCTGAGCACTGGCTCTGGTTTTCAAAACTGGTGCCAACCAAGGCATCAACTCGTCGCGGGTCTACAGCCAGTAACCGATGCGTATGTCAGAGGGTAGGGGCGGGGCTACTGGGACCAGCAACCTCTGCGTAAACACACGCACCACCATGTTTCAAACAACAGCAATATAATAATGATAACATCCATGGATAAGGTTAAACGGCCGTGGGCCTTTTGCACCAAGCGGGTATTTGAGAGCGTCCAGCAGGAGACGGCTGCTCCTGGGTTTCAACTGGTCCAATCGCAACCAGCTGCAGCCGTTTCCCACTGGATGTGACGGCACAGTTGATTGATAAACGTACAAAGATGTAGAAACTGCTACGGTGAACAGAGGACGTGGGAAACAAACAGAAACGGTTCAGAAAAGGTATTTGCACGCTTCACCTATTTCATGTTCATTTGGTTTCACTCAGTCATTTTTTGGGGCTCTCATGGAGTCTGTTATGGGGATGAAGACGACCATTTGTTCGTGGTTTCTCTCTTTAAAGGCGCCAACAACATGACAATTATCTTCTTCGTGAGATTCAGTTATCTAATTAACCAACCACAGACTGATACGATGCAGCTGAGTTAGGATGTGAAACTTTTTTTTAGCTTTTGTTAAATTCTGTTCCCTCAGTAGCATTAAAATAGATATAAAAAATGCTGTCTGTTGTCCTAATCTATCATATAGTGCATATATATATATAATATATACTTGAGATCTTTGAGTTCTTCTGCATTCGTTTCTATGTCTCTAATGCACTGCTGCAGCTTCTCCTTGGGGGTTTAACCTGCCAACCTTTACAAAGGTCATTATGGGGGAAGTCACACACTCCCTGGTCTGACCCTGGGGGTCAGAGGAGGCCTGTATGATGGAGATAGGCCGACAGGGTCTGATAATAGAACCACAATAAATGTGTTGTCTTGTGTGTCTCTCCTGCATACATGCATGAGTCTCCCCATTCAGCGTGTTTGCACACATTCAGAGCATACATACACACATTTTGTGCATGTATGCATGTATTGGTGTGTGTGTGTGGTCTGCTGGCCTGTATGTGTGTGTGTTTGTGTGTGTGTGTGTTAGCAGTAATGGTCAGTCCAGCATTAAAGGCTGAGCAGTTGGCCTGCGGCTGTGTGCGTGTGCAGCAGATAACTGTGTTTGCATCTCTGGTCTCCAGGAGAAAATCCTTGTGTCCACAGCCCAAATATTACTTTCTATTTACTCTCTGGATTATATACTACAGATAATTGGAGATAACAGTGTTGCTTAGATCTCCTGTCAGTGTTGCCTCCAGCTGGCTGTTATTCCATTATCTATTCCATTTTGAATGTCAACATTTGTTTTTCTGCGTTAAATAAAAAGACTGGCAGATTTTTAAAATGACGCACGCAGATTATTTTTAGTTTTCATTTTTTCGATTTTAGGAGCCGCGTTTGTGCTGGATTCTGTAAATGTGATGCAAATACAGAAAAAGACTCTGTGCTACTTTAGTCTGACCTGATACAGATGCCGGAGATGATGCATCATTTATGTACTCAACAAAGAGATAAATGTATGTGTGGTGTCTATAGTGGCAGACAGGCCAAACAAACGCACACACACGCACACACACACACACACACACACACACTGTGTACACAGATGCATATGAGGAAGAGGAACAGTCTTGGAATAACAGAGGAGAACGGAAAAGGGAGAAAAAGCAGTATGAGAGGGAAGACTGTGAATTTGAACCGAAAGGGGGTAATTATGGTAAGTGGAGAAAAGAGAGGGAGGAAATGAAAAGCAGTTGTAGAAAAATAAAGCTAATTTAATTTTCTGTTTTCAAAAGACAACAAAAAAAACCATAAGTGACATCATGTTTAAGGGACAGTGTGTTTTTGAGAATATTGCAGTAAACATGGAGTTTGCATTCACTGGGCCTCACACTCACTCTCCGAATTCTCTCCATGGAGGACGAGTGAGGTTCAACCACTTTTAGTTTTGTTTAGAATTTCCCAGAGTTCCTGTGTGGGCATGTTAAAGTGATGTGGACTGACACTGATATTTTTTCTTCATTTCCTCTTTGGACTCATTTTAGCTACCTGCTCACTATGGAAGGAGATACCAAACCTCGAAAAAAGTAAAAGTAAATTAAAGGAAATATGTTGAAAATTAAAGGACCTATTTGCAGGAATTTAATATGATAATTTTAGTTATAGTTTAATGGACAAACCAAACATTGGCCTTAAAGGTGGCAGTTTACTGTTATTTGAATCCCATGATAGGTGTTCCCAAACAGTTGGAATACGATTGTTATTGTTCTTTTTCTTGCATGTGCAAAATGTTGCCAGAATGACGTGTGTAGCACCAGTCACTGCAACAGGAAGTCAATCGCTAAGTTGTCATTTCCTCAAAATCCCTCGATTCTTCTGAGATCAGAGGAAAGAGTAAGGAAAGGTCAATCGTCCCCTCGTCTGAAAAAGTCACTGTGGGCCTCATGACCTCACATTCCTCTCCTCAGGCAGAGGACAGGCTTAGAGTTGGGGCTTCCCTTCTCTTAACCATCCACTGTACTTGAGAATGTACAAATGTCTGGAACCAGATTCTGCTCAGTACAGCGCATGAAGGATGGGACAGGTCCGATCACTGGATTTTCTGGTAAGAATCCCGACAACTCATCTAGTCGTGATAATTCCCCCACGAAGTGAACCAAAAATATTACTTAGTTAGCCCCCTGGTGGCTGGTTACAGTCAGAAATGCTACCTCTTCAATGTTGGTCAATGGAACATGGATGAAACTCCATGTAGACATGGGTTACGATGCTTTTAACTGGTTCAGATCAGATTGGGTTGCACTGTATGTGGCCCCTGACCTAGAATGACTTTGACACCCCTGCTTTAGACTGACACATGATAAACGATGCAAGTCCGACATTGATATTGTGAGATGAACTTTGGAGAAGAAGTCAGTGACACTGTGACCCTTCATCCTCCCAGTATATTGTATTTGACCAGGTAACTTTTACTTACTTTTTACTTGTTTGTTTCAAAATCCTGTTACTTTCCGATACTATTCCACATTTGTCCGACTCTTCTGTCATAACTCACGTCAAACTCCTCTGTCATGTAACTCCAGAGCAGCTTTGAGTGACGTTGAAGTGACCAGCGGGTGCGGTTAGACCATGTTGTTAAAAGTCATCACCATCATCGCAAAACTGACATCCTCTCCTCACTGCGTCGATCTGACTGTGCAGCCGTGTAAATCACATTTAAATGATGAGCCACAGAGTCCTGACGTTGTTCCATTGACAGGAAAATGGATGATATTTCACTTTTTGGGGAACATGATTCCGAACAACAGTGATTCAGTCGTGCTCTGCATGCGAGTGGCTTTTCGCTCCAGCCGCCCTGAATAATGTTTGGCTTCGCTTCTTTTGAGCAAGATAGAAAGTCCTTGTGTGGTATGAACATGAATCTGTTAAATTTATGACGAAATCCGACTCTATCTGTCGTAAAACAACTATTATATAGATGGTGTGTCTCGGTGCTTAAAGGTGCAGTGTGTAAGATTTAGTGACATCTAGAGCTGCATGCAGGAGATCATGTGGTAGACTTCAGTTGTCATTGAAGCTCAAAAGATGTTTAGTGAGTCCATGCTGGGCTATTGTAAAAAAACATGGTGGCCCCCATAGGGTGGACCCCCTCCTGGTGTAAATATACATTTAAGGGCTAATTTTAGGGTTAAAAAGCAAGTCATGCATTGGGGTGATGATGCATTTGCAAAAATGTTTACATAATTGTATTGTAATTCTATTTGTACCGATAGTGACAGAAAGTGACCGGGATTGTACACACTGCACCTTTAAATGACAGACACAAATGTCAGCACAAAGTCTAATCTCTGCTCCGAAGCCCTGAATCGTCTCCTCCACTGTTCCTCAGAGATCTTTGTGGTGCAGACATGCAGAGTGAACTAATTATCCGCTCCCTGTTGTTCCAGCCAGAGCTGGTCATTTAGCAGCAATTGACCTCCCGCAGTTTGCCGGGCGAGTGAAAACATGTCGACCGGCCTTGCTAACGAGGGGCCGGAGCACCCCAGGGTTCACATGCGGGGCCCCTTCTCTGCACAGTGGACACAGAACGTCTCACTTTTAAACTCCAATTTACCTCTTCACCCCCTCCAGGGGAGACAACAACATCATCATCATCATCATCCTCATCATCCTCATCCTCCTCCTCCTCGCTCTGTGTAACGACTAAAGCCGAGGAAAGGCCTGTTTGGGGAGCAACTCGATACTGTGATTGTCTGGAAAACAGGATGTGCTTGCTCTCTGACGTAGGTCACCGATGGCACAGGGCCTCTGCGCCTCCAGCGCTGAAGTGCCGCTCAGTCTAAAGACGACTGTTCATTATATATCCTGTGACTTTTTTTTTCTCTGGTCAGGATTAAAAGTTTATATAAATATCGGTTGTTTCAGAAACCATTCTACCCTTGGCAGGCTGAGAAAGGCCCTGACACCGTTCACAGCTTCACAGGAGACACCCAGGCAGCGGAGCCCGCACTGATTGACGTATTTTCATAAGTCAGCAAATAAAACAGGCCTGTGCTTCCGAAGGTTTCCCTTCTAACTCAATAAAAATGGCCTCTGTTTCGGTTCATGCGACCACAAGCGCCACACCTCATCGTAAAGTGCGATAGTCGGGCCGGTTCAATATTAAACACCTCAAT